>PVKA01022798.1:0-36555 GCA_004027165.1 Ctenomys sociabilis | reverse complement strand
TGTACTAGTGAATGTGCCCTGAGTTTCTGGGGCTGTTTACCTGTCTCTGTAACCCGGCATCTTCCTTAGCCCAAGCGCCCAACTCTCTCGCGCATCTTCCACTGTAGGAAGCAGAGGATTGGATCACACCTTCCTAATAATCCTCCTGCCTAAACTGCCCCCACGTGCTCCCCTGCTCCAGGAGGGGGGATTATCAGCAGGTGTGCGGGTCACGAGCGCAGCCCCTCCCTGGAGCCTGAGCAGCCCCCGGCCCTGCAGAGGCCGCCTGGCTGAGCGCCACGCCGACCCAACCCACGGCCCCTCCTTTGCACGGAGACCGTGGGACCAGCTCGGTGCGGTCCGCGCGCGGCTCCGCTCTCCGCTGTGGGCGCGCGGAGGCCGGCAGCAGTGGGGAGTTGGCCACGGTAGCTGACTCCCCGAGCCGCGGTGGTTAGGAGCTGCTTTTCCAATGAAGTCCCAGGGTCACCTCTCTTCCTTCACCTGAGTGACCTTGAGCAAGTTCCCCAGCTTCGCTACGCCAGTTTCTAGACCCACAAAATTGGGCCACTGAAGGGACTGCTAAAAGCAAGGGCCGTGGCAAGAATTAATGCATGTACCGCCCTGGAAGGTGGTAGGAGCTCAGTTACTGTTACAGAGCTTGGATCCGTAGGCGGAGGCCAGGATGAAACCTTGACCGGCTTTTCCGGGTCTTGCCCGGGGCGCAGGTTGGGAGCGCGGGAACCCTCGTCCTCTTTGCCTTTCACGGATCCGCCGGGGAGGCTCGGCCAGCAGGGCCCAGGTGGTCTCCTCTCCTCCCGACCGCCCCTCCCGAGACTTCAGCGGAGGAGGAAACGTTTCTTTTGTGATTTGAGTCTCAGCTTTGCTCTTTCCTCTCCTCGCCCCGAGCCTGCTGCCTTCTCCAGCCATAGCCCGGGCAGGAGGCAAGACGGCCTTCGGGCGCGCGTGTCTCCCCCACCCCTGGACTGGAAAGGGAAGGAGGACGAGGTAGCTCCGATAGCCCGCTAGATCAGGGCCTTGAGTAGTCGTGGGGCCCGGTCTTCGTGGCGCTCGCTCGGGCTGGTTATTTGGAGGTGCAGCCGGGGAGCGCAGGACGCCTAGCGCCTCCAGGACGGGATCGGGCGCCGGCTGCGCGCGGCTGGAGTCGACGGCCGGCGCGGGCTCGCGAGGTAAGGAGGGCGGGGAGGGGGTGCACGTGTGCACGCGGGCGTGGGGCGCGGGTTGGCCCCGGCGCGTCCCACCCCCGCACCTGCCCACGCCCGCGCGGGCCGCACCTGTGCCGGGCGCGGGTCTCCGGAGCCCTCCCGCCTCCGCTCCCCATCGCCCCCAGCCAGACCCCACCCTGCCCACGGCAAATTTCCCAAAGCAGAACCGGAGCGGAACCGGAGAGACAGCCTTGCCTTTCGGCTCCCCTCGTCCCCTCCCCCGCCTGCTATAAATAACCAGGACTAGCGGGTCAGGAACGTCACACGGCCAGAAAGCAAGACCCCGAGGTTGGCTTCTCTGGGAATAGGGGGCAAAGGGCGACGACAACAAGGAGGAGGAGGAGGAGGAGAAAGAAAATCGCTCGTGAGTAGTGAAGAAAAGCTTGCTCCTCACTCCTAGAAAAGACCAGGCATCATTTTATCTTTTTTCCCTCCGATTCTCCCTTTTCTTATTCTCATCCCCCCCCCAATCCCCCGGGGCTGCTCTGCCCCGCGTCCTACAGGGCTCGGTCCCCACCCCATGCGCCCGCACCCTCCCGCCGCTGTCGCCCCAGGCAGGAGATGCTGTTCGGCGAGAAAAGAAAGTTCCAACTCCACGGCCAGTCATCCTGCTGAGACCCTAAGAGGGCTTCCAGGCGCCGGTCTTCCGTGTTCTCCACCTGAGAGCGCCGAAATTCTTAGTCTGGTTTTGCATATTTAAGAAGACACACACACACACACACACACACACACACACACACACACGCCAAAACCCCACAACCCGCGAGGTGCAAACCTGCTTCCTGCAACTACCAAAACTTACCAGCCGCTGCAATTGTTTTTGTCTTAACGAAAGGACAACAAAGATTTTACTCTAAAATGCTCGTGGGAGTGTATTTTTTCTAGTGTTTAAATATGCATATATTATAGATATCTGGTTTTCCCTTTTCCCCTTTAATTTTGTTTTTTTTTTTTTTAAACAAGGAAACCTACTTGGTCTCCGGCAACCGCCGCTGCCCCTTTGATGTTTTGGTGCGCCGTGCGCATGCGCCTCGCATTAGAATTACTGCACTGGGCAGACTAAGTTGGATCTCCTCTCTTCAGTGAAACCCTCAACCCCATCAAAAACTAAAGGGATGTGGAGAGTCCGGAAAAGGGGTTACTTTGGGATTTGGACATTTCCCCTAATAATTGCCGCGGTCTGTGCACAAAGGTAAGAGTCTTTTTTCCTTTGTCACTTGAATAGCTGTCTGCATACCTCTGTGAGCAGGGGCTGAGAAGCCTTGCGCGCTGGCTTCCTTATTGATGCCTGTTTATTGTCATTTCTTTCTTCAGTGTCAATGACCCTAGTAATATGTCGTTGGTTAAAGAGACGGTGGATAGACTCCTGAAAGGCTATGACATTCGTCTGAGACCAGATTTTGGAGGTAATGGGGTTGCCTTGCGAATAAGAAACAGCCCAGCCAGAGCGGAAGCTAGGCTATCTTTTGGGGTTTGCGTGTGCTCTCTTCCTCTTCCTTAGTTGTGGTTGCATGTGGTGTGCTGAGTGCCTCCTGTTTTTTTCACTCAGAGAAACTGATCCAAAGTTAAGCTGGTTTGTTACTGTCTGACACTTGAGAGGTTGTTCAAAGAGATCATCAAATTGGGTGACTGCTTTCCTTCGGCTTTACTGTCACAAATCCTTTCCTTGACCGTCTTTGTTGAGATGCAAACCTCTTAAGTTTGGTTAGTGGTGTGCCTAGAGAACGTGTCTCAGAGATGCCATCGTGAACATTTTTGAGGACAAGATGTGCAGGCAGTTGAGCGAGAGGTGGCATTAACCCTCTGTACCTGCCTACTTTGGAAGAGTTGCTCTGGCCCTGGTTTAGGTCTGGGTGTTCTCCTGTCCTTCAAGCCTCAAGATGGGGTGATAAGGCAAAAGGACTGGGGGGAGGGAAGGGAGGGAAATTGGGCGGGCAGGAGATGGCCAGTGAGAAAAGGCATCGCTTGCTGCTGTGCTAGATACATTGATGTGCCCATTTAACTTTCCTTCCTAATTCTGCAGAACTCAAAGAGTTAAAACTTATCCAGAGAGTGGGTTTGGAAAGAATGGAGAGGAAGGGTTCTGAGAATATTTATAAAAATCCCTTGGGCTGGAAAGACTGATGCTTCTGAGAGTTGTGTGGTGTGTGTGTGTGTGTGTGTGTGTGTGTGTGTGTGTGTCTGTTGTGTTTGCATTTGCATTCTGAGACTTGTCACATGTGTGGACAGAGCTGAACTCCCTCGCCATAACCACATGGGAGTGTATATTCAATAGAGCAATTCCTAGAAGAGTGAGTACCCGAAGGAGCAGGGAAGGGAACTATTCGAGGCTCAGCAATGCAGAGAAGTTTGGGGTAGGAGTCCCATGCCTGGGGCCCACTCTGGTTAAAATGTAGAAATCTGAAAAGTCACATGGCTGACCATCTTGACTTGCAGGTCCCCCCGTGGCCGTGGGAATGAACATTGACATTGCCAGCATCGATATGGTTTCTGAAGTCAATATGGTGAGTTACTGAGGTCTGTGCTGTGCTTCTACAGATCTTTATTTGGGGGCTGAGAGAAGGGACCCAGCCGACCCGGGTGGGGTATGCATGAAAATATTTATGTGAAGTGGGGGCAAGGGCAGGAGATTCTGCTTTGGAATTTTGTGTTCTGGTTTGCAGAGTTGGCTCTGGTCTTAAAAATTATCCACTTGGTTCTGTTCCTTGGGTCTGAGTGTGGCATGAGTAAAGTGTGTCACGTGTCCACGTGTAAACTGCAGTCACACTCTGGAGACCCTCTCGAGAAGCAACATTGCTGTAAGACTACAGAAAATTCAGTTTATGTAGTGATTTTCTGAGTTAGGTCTAGGTCAGGAGAGAGATCTTTATTTAAGAGAGAAATAGAGAATGTAATTTGCAAATTCAATTTTAATGAGATTGAATAACTGACTTCCCCACTTGTTGCTTTTGGAAATCACCACTTTACAGTAAACAGCAAACTTCTTCCCCATCTCCACTGATGCAACTTCCTTTAACCCCTCTTACCAAAATAAATATAATTACATCTGCTCCTCCTGTTTACAAAGAGCAAGCTCGGGCTCATGTGTCAGGTCTGGTCACTTTGCAGCACTATTCATTATATGTCCTAAGCCTGCATAGTTTATTGCTAGCAGCCCTCCTAGTAGCTACCTCCTTAGACTTGAGGCAAGTGCTACTAGAGTAAACCTGTGTTCCCCAACTAGGAAGCACTTGTGGGGGGGTTTGCTTCATGCAGGAGCGCCCCCTGCTGTCTATGTGGGCCCACTGCAGATGCGCATCATAATGACAAGTGTCCTGGATTCCCCCACTTGGAGCTTTTCTCCAGTGACTTTTTCACTCTTCGTTGTTAAAGTTTCCCATTTGGAGAAGTCCTTGTAGTTAAGCCACAGCTAGATGTAAGTGTCCAGTGCTTCTTTCAATTCTGACCTCTGACAGCACATTCCAGGACAAGGTTTTATGGTATGCTTTCTAAAGGGGTGAAAAATTAAAGAAGTGACTGTATGTAAGGTTCTATGAAAACACTTCCAAGTCAGCCATTAAGACTTAAAAGTCAGAACACTGATTAACCATATGGCACGTATAGGATGTGTTAGCATCGTTATTGTTTTTATATTCCCACAATTCAAACATGAGGAAACTCAAGTAACTACATAGCCCCCAAATCAGTGACACTGTGGAGGAGTGTCAAGATCCCTAAGAACTTAGGAACATTTAAATAATTCAGCAATGTGTAATGAGATGAATCCTGTTGTTTCCTAAGTATTTGGGAAACTCCTATTATCATATAGATTGTAAATCTAGACTAAGGACCATAATCTAACCTGCGTATGGGATGATTCAGGACAACACATGAGAGCCCCTGGAAGGATAATATTTCTTCCATAAACAAACATCCACTTATGTGGAGCTTGAGAGATTTTTGCCAGTTTTTTTAAAATTTTGCATTCTATATGAATACAAAAAAATTCCCCAATATCTGTGCCTCACAGTCCCATGTACTTGTATTTAAATTGTATTGCTAAACACCAAGTTGTATTGAAGTCCCATGTGGCTCACTGTTTTCCATACATGGTTGTGTCTGACCTTTTTCCTTTCTGCCTCATTTTATTTACCTTCTTTCTCTCAATTTTTATTTCTCTTCCTGCTTCCTTACCACACATTATTCAGACCATCCCACAATAAGGTATTTGTGGAAATAAATTACAACAAAGGTGGAAATAAAAAAAAAAACATCATGAGATGACTAGAGTTTACTGCAACAGGTTAACTAAGAATCCAGATGTTTTATATCCAACAGTATTTCAGGAAGTAGAGTTTTTGTTGTCTTAAGTTCTGTTCATATTTTCTCTGTATGAAACATTTCAGGAGAGGTATCTGAGGTGGGTAGATCCAGCTAAGGTGAGGCGTCATTATTTAAAGCTACTTACTGTTGCTGAAAAATCATGAGATGTTGAAAGTGCAAAAATAAATGTCAGGTTGTAATTGGGACAGCATTGCAGCAGTAATGATTAGACCCAGGTATTAAAAATTCCAAGTCAGATTCTTTTCTTAGCCTCATGCTAAGATTCATGGGTTTGTCCAGTCACAGTTGAACTTGTTGAAAAATTGACATTTATTTAATCTAGAAGTGTGAATGGTCATGAGTTAGTCCTGCAAAGAAAATTTTTGTTGTATGTGTTAATTTGATTTTCAATATGGTATTCATTGTGAAGAGACAGGCGGATACTTCTATTTAGTGCTTAAATAAAAGAAAGAGTTCCTGTATAGTATCCTTTGTATTTATGTCTAAATGTGTTAGGATCTTTTGCTTAGATTCATTTTCTAATAATGGCCAATTGGATACTTAAGTGAAATCTCAAAGTTGATTAATGTGTACATTTCCCCTTCATTGTGCTTGGTGGACTGGGTAATTGTAACTTGCTTATTACGGCACATCTTCCCTTGAAGAATCATAGGAAATAGACCACTTAAACTGTTGTTGACTCATTTGTACTGAATGAATAAATGTCCCTTAGAAATGGCACTAACAGAATCAAGAGGCCTGGATGCTAGCTAGTTCTGCTATCGATACTTAGTCAGACCTTGATATTCCCCTCCACAGCAGGTTCAGACTTCATTCCTGCTGAAGGAGTGTGGTGGTCTAGTTTACCTATGGTAGGTGGCTACGACTATTAATAAAACGCTGTGTGTAGATGTCTTGGTGCTCTGTGAGTGTAACTCAGTGAACAGTGATGACCAAGCTAACACTCCAGAACCCTAGTGTCCAATCCCATTGGTGCCCAAGTGTGTTTCCTTTGTTAATGTTAGACTCCTTGTGCTTGAAAAGAGAAGGGACAGGTTGACTTAAACTCAAAGTTACCAGTGCCTGTAATTTGGTTTGTAGTAGAAGCTTTTCAGTTATATAGAACTTCTAGGAAACTTGGGGCCTGTAGTAAAATATGAGGAGAATTCAGCATTCCTAAATGGCATTGAGTTGCCATTCTTCAGAAGGTGGTGATGGTATCTAAGTGTTGGTGCTGGTAGCGAGGTACTGTCGCTCAGCGGTGCTCGAAGAGAAAGCTCTTGAGCACGAGTTTGTCTTTGGAATGAAATATATTTAGATGCCTTGGGTAAATTGGCAGGAATCTTTTTGTTAAAATTCTTTGATGAGAAGTGCATTTTACGATTCAAATTTGGCTCTAGGATTAAGGACTAAAATAGCTTTCTCTTCATTTAAGGCAGATTCTTCTCCATCTTGAAACAACGTATTTGCCAACCAAAGAGTGAAGCAATATTTTACTTTTGAGGAAAGAATTCTAGTAAACACATACACAAATTACCTTTTTATGGAATGGCAAATGGAGAAAAGTACTGCCATTTTTTAAAAAGCAGATGTTTCTGGCATCACCAGCTGCATAGTTTAAAATTCCACTCAACAAATACTTACTTTTCCACTAGCAGCCAGAATGTGTGAGGCCTTTAAAACAGCAGTGAGCAAGACCAGTCTTGGCCCAATCTCATGAAACTTAAAATCTAGATGCTCACTAGTCCAACTTCTATCCCACTCATTGTTACACTTCTGTTTAGCTTAAGTCTTAGGGTTTCTCTAAAATATTTCTGAGCAGCTCAGTAGGTGTCAAGAGTCTTTCACCTAGGGGCTGGGGAGCTGGTTCAGGGAATACGTGGAGTCTCTCAACTAGCATTCCTTTGTGACTTATTAATTTCCTCACTTCTTTGGTTTGTGGCATTTTAAGATTCCTTGTATGTTACAGTCATTACATCTCCTAGCCTGTTGGTAAATAGCGTTTAGATCAGTCGTAGCATCTCCTCCACTGTAGGAATGCCACAAGTATTTGGTGCAGAGCTGATTTCAAAGCTGTGATTTGTTATTATTTATCACACACTGTGCAATCTGTGTGTGGAAATAAAGTGTAGAATCATTGTGCTCAATTTCAAGATATCCTACTTTTAAGACTAGAATGTAATGTCAGAAGTGTTTTTGAAGAGGACATACATATGCAGAACGTAGTAGGAGAAGGAGTTCATACATTACAAAGAAATGGATTGGTGATGAAGGTTATGGGTCTGTGGATAAATATTCCAAGATGACTAACATGCTAAATAAGAAGATAAAACTCTTAAATAAATTGTTTGGGTGGTTTGCAAGTAGCTTTAAAAGAATTCTTAGAGTGGAAGTGGGGAGCTGGCGAGAAAAGTTTATGTTGAAATCACAGAAATCAATTTTTTCCGCTTATGTATTTGGTACAGGGTCTCACTGTGTAGCTCAGACTCATAGTGACCTCCTGTTTTCAGCCTCCCCAGCACTGGGATTACAGGCGTGCATCACCACTCCAGGGCTCAGTCGCTGGCTCAGTGCACCCTGCCTTGGGGTGGGGCCAGCACAGCATGTGGTACCTGGATTGATCCCCAGTTCCTGGGCTTGCCTAAGCAGGCACTTAGTCCACTGAGCTATCTCATTGGCCCTTAGAGATCAAATTTTAAAAATCAATTGTTTCTCAGGAGTTTAACTTTCCCCCCAAAGACAGTACGGTCATATGAAAGGATGAGAATGAACAGATTTTCATTTCTGGAAGATGTTTCAGTAGTGTGGTAGGTAGACAGAAATGGAAGAAAACCTAGGGTTGGGAGATGAATTGAAAGCTACAGAAAGATCCAGGCAGCGTGGACAAACTGCTTATAGGAGAAGGTATAAGGTCAAGGTATTTACAAAGTGAAAATGGCAAGACTGAGTAGATCACAACTTGCAGGGGAAGCTGGGAGGATGCAGCTCCCATTGTAGGCAGTGAGTTTAGTCTGGAAAATACTGTTTTTTTTCCCTATGCACAGGGAACCTCCCAGTGGAGATAACCAACCAGTAGGTAACAGGAAAATATAGATCTAGAGCTGAGAAAGATATCATGAATAGAGAGGTGGACTCAAACATTATCAGTGTCTAAGTGGTGCTTAGAAATATATGTAGACATGAAATGAATAAAAAAAAAAAAAAGAAGATGGCTAAAAATGGAGATCTGGTGAACAAGTGTAATTTAAGTGGAAAACTGAAAAGGGAGCCACAAAAACAGATGCTAAGCATTGCGGTAGCAGGTGGAGCTAGTGAGACAGGCTCCAGATAATAATATCTTAGAAGCTGCCACTCATGAGAGTTAAAGAGGGGAGGAAATGGCCAGCTGCCTCAGATGCTATGGGGGTCAGTTGAAGTAAGCTTTGAAGAGAGAGCTAAATAAGAGACAGACAACAGGACCCAGGAGGTTCATTTTTTCACCAATGGGGAGGGAAATAAGTGAAGTAGAACTGGAGAGGAAAGGGAGAGGGTGTGAAAAGAATTAATATGTGTTGCATACATTTACTAACTTGCCATGAGAAATGCAAACATTGTGCACCAATTTACATGTGTAGAAATGAAAAAAAAATAAGTTCAAGAGGAGGACTAAGGTTTGGAGACTACATTTTTGATACTTTAAGTCTGGAAAGTGATGGAGAGAGGGAAATTGTTGAAAGGAGGAATATAGAATTTGGAGGAGAGATAGCCTTTAAAGGGAGCAATTTCAAAATTTCAAGTGAGAGGTGGCCAGGCAGAGAGCTAAAGGGTCTCTCACCTGAAGACAAGCCTGCTCTGTGTGATATGGGAGACACTTGGCTGCTGAGAAAGAGGTCACAGTTCTGCTGTGGTGCAGTGCATCAGTAAGGTCTCTGGGCAAGTCTGAAGAGGGCACGAGGGTCTGTCAATACCTCAGGACCGCAGGCAGGCTTAATGACAAGCAAATCGCACTGGAAGCTCTGCTCCACGGTGATGCCAAGTTATCTCCTCTTCTTTTTCTCTTTCTGAACTCTATCTCCTGCTCTTCTTCCACTTGCAAAAAGCTTCAGTAATTTTCGTCGTCATCATTAATTACCTAAATAAAATACAATAATTATAGCTGTTTATTGAGTCCTTAACTTGCACAGGTATTGAATTAATGCCATCTTCTCAATCAAAACTCCTATGATAACTGAGGTTGCTACAGTCAGTTCATAAACAACAAGAGACCTTGGGGCTCAGGAGGATAAATGAGTCATTCAAGGTCACATGAGTAGCAGAGTACTGCCTTCAGGTCACTTGTACTTAGGCTGTACGTTTTTCTTGTGCTGTACTTTTAAATATAGCACAGCTTCCTTGCTTTATCATTTTAATTCCATAAAGATTCTGTTTCATTGCCACTTTTGTTCTTATTCTTTTTTTTTTTTTGTTTTAAGGAGTGGGAAGATCAAATAGAAGCAATCGTTTATGTCTACTTTTGTGCCTTTCCTTCTCCATAAAATGTTTTAGTTTTATTAAAATGATTCTTTCAAGTACGTGCTTTATTCAGTGCATATTAAATACAAGATGTGGTTCTTGTCCTAAGAAACTTGCATTTTATGTATCGGGCACAGTGTAAACTAGGCAATAAAGGAAGATTTATGTAAAATTTTGCAAAGCTGAGGCTATTGCCTCATAATTTCTTCCATTTATTGCGAATGGGAGCCATTTGATAACTTGTTTAATAATTTTTCTACTGCTTCAGCAAAATCTTTCAGATTATCATGGTCAATAATTTATGGTAGATAATTGTCACAAAATATTGCCAGCTAGATTCTCAGGAACTGTAAATTGTCTTTGTGTGTTAAGCAGAGACAATGTGAAAAAATAATTGCTTCCATTCATTGTTATCTTCTGCTATTATTGAGCCCTCTTTGCCAACTAAAATTTCTTTTTTAATATGTGTTTGTGATTTTTGAGACGTGTCTACAAAAATTTTCAAAAGGTGCCAGTTTCCTCATGTATTCTCTGTCCTGCCTAATACAAATCACGAAGGATTACAGCTTCAGTGAACTTGGTTTGCATACTTTTAGGTGGGCAACCACTTCCCTGTGTGGAGAGCTGCCTGGTGCGCTTTGGCTGAAAAGGACAGCTGTGGTGCCTCCAGGAGTTTGAATATCAAAATTCTCTCTAGAAATTATTAGGCATCAACCCTGAGAATCTTTGGGGTAAAGGTTACAAACAAGTAAACAGAGAGATATTCTTACTGAGTAACGGTTTTGTGCTTAATCACTGGCTCCATTTATATTTAGTTGTGCATTGTGAGAAAAAGAATTAAATAGTAATAAATGCATCCATTTATCACTTTATTTAAACTTTTAATTCTCCTACATTACATTCTGGCTCTTATATATCTTCTAAGTCAAATTTCATGTAATGTACTTACTGTATCAATAAAATATAGTATCCATTTTAATTCAACTGATGACACATATTTTTGCAATTGTATTGTTAAAATATGCATACTACTGGTATTACTATTGTAAACTTGTATGTTGTTTTTAATGTTCTTTCTGGGTTTTTTATATAACTGCAGACATATAAATGTGTTGGCAATATTAAATTTGTATTCATTATTTATATTTTCATAAAAAGGAATCTATAATCATATTAGCCATAATTCTAGCCACAGATTGTTTACAAATAAGACACATGGTATTTATTATTACTGAAGCACCTCAATAATATACAAAATACAAATACAAGTCATGTACAAAATAATGTTTAAATAGTATAGAAATAAAGAGTATAGAAGTGCACATTTATATTTTAACTTTTGTACATTTATTTGATTCATTTCTACACTACTCCTCTCTACAGTTTCTATCCTGTTTTTAGTCATTTTTTCCAGAATAACTACCTTTTGTATGATAGAAAAATACATTGAATGAATGATTGAAAAGCAGCAGAGAAATTAGATGGTTGAGTTTTATGTTGCTTCTAGGTATCCATTTTGTTAGGAAAACACACATTTCATTAAAGAGAGAAATGAATTTGTATGAGCCTGTCATGATTTATGTGGGAAAGTGCGAAGGACGCGCTTGGGCCGCTGGCTTTTGCTGCTCTCGGTCCCTCTGCGTTCTCTCTGTGTCTCCACTGCCACTTCTCATTTCCTCGTTCTGTGACTTGGCAGTTGTCACCGGCTTTCCTGCCAAGAGGTCTCGGCTGAGCAGTAATTCCTTGGGCAGCGAAATAAATTCTGTCCTAATAGCAACAATGAAATCAATGAAGGTTTTAAGGTGAATCTTTAGAACTTACGAATGTCTTAGGACAGCAACGTGTTTATGGATCATCTAGGAAGATCAGGGTTTTAGACGACATAGCTTCCATGAAAGCCTGGACGCTTAGCACATGCATGTGTGCTCTACAAATGGGAGCTGGATTTGTAGCGGTAGCTGAAGGGCTGGCATGTGTGACACCAGGAAATACCACGTGCTCGCTGCACTGGCACTGTGCCAATCTGGTTATTTTGAAGGTGGTTTTGAGATCATTCTGTCAGGGGGAGAAAGCTTCTCTATGGGACCTGGAAGACAATCATTTTTTAAAAAATCATTTTATTTATTTATTTGGTACTGGGCCTTGCTGATAAGCAGCTCCATATCCTAGTGATCCTCCTGTTTCAACCTCTCCAATGCTGGGATTACAGGTGTGCATCACCATGCCCAGTTTTGGAAGTCAGCACAGAGTGACATACCTGGGTCCTTGTGCTTGCCAGGAGGCAGTTTGACTATGGAGCTATCTCCTGGGCTCTGGAAGGCGTAAACTTAGTTGTCTCTGGGAGGAAGTGAAGGGAACCTGGAGACAAAGATACTTTGAAGAGTAGAACAGGAAAATGTGTATTTCTTGGTGAAAAGACTTGAGTTAAAAATATTGAGAATTTTTAGTGTAATTCTTAAACTTTTCCATAGAAGAAACTCACGTGAGTTCATGTTCCTTAGTTCTTGCCTAGAATGTGATTTAATAAGTCATAGACAGGGTTCAAAATTCTATATTTTAGGAACTCTGAGAATAAGTCTGCTACAGGTGCTTTTGAGTAGGGGAGGTTGCAATTTCTAGAACACTAATGTAGACTGAAATTAGAAGCAGATTTTATCACTGGCATCAGTCTAGTGATGGACATCAGATGATCAGTCTCTAGTTGCACTAAGGGATTTTAAAATAGCAAAGATCTAAGCATACCGAGTGTATGTGCTTTGTAAACAAAGATTTCATAGAAGAAGGAGAGCTCAAACTGACCAAAAAAGAACTGTTTAATATGAGGAGGTGGAAAATTTAAGAGAATACCTGTGGGCAACTGCGGTGGACAAGGATGATGTGAAGAAAGCCGTTGTCTGTTAGCAGTAATCTATTGCAACAACAAAAATTTATTACCATCTCACCTAATAACAACACCCTATGAATTCTATGATCAAGCACACAGTATTGCCACCTACAAGTCTGGAAAGTGAGGATAGAGAGGTCATATAGTTGTGAGGAGGCCTCCTCCTCACAATGAATAAGGATGAAATTAGAAGGTGCTTACTTAGAGTGAGCCTGAGAAAGATGACAGTCATTGTCAGTTCTGACTTTTAGCTTTTAAGAATGCCACTTAGAATTTTAGCACTGAGTCTGTTGATCTATATGGAGAAAAGATTCATCAGTCTATATTTAGGATGTTTGAATAAAGCTTCGGTGATGGTGCAGAGAGAAGTCCCTAACACTGTGGTGCTGTGAATGAGCAGGTGGTCACTATGACAGTTAGTTGGTGTAAGGCGTCTGAAAAATATCGGGAAGTATTGACATTTTAGTAGATAATTTAGGATAATATGACTTGGCTGTCCTTTATGTATGTTAAAGATGGTAATTTGGTTTTGTAGCAGTCATGAGGGTTTTTTTTTTTTTTTGTATTTTTTGTTAGGAAAATGATACTGAAATCAGGTTGTATACAGTATTTATGCTAGCTTCATCGTAATGCTCGAAGTCCATGCTTGGACATAAGACCTGATTTGTTGAGCATCTTGGGCTTGCAGAGCTAAATATCAGTAATTAAGTGGTAGATGCAAGATCATAAAATCAAAATTTTTAAATCTTCACCAACAGACTTGTACATGATTCTTGTGAATTAGCTTTCTACTGCTATGACCAAATATCAAGATACTCAGGTTAAAAAGAAGAAAGGCTGGTACCAGCTCTCAGATTCTGCCTATGGTCACTTAAATGAGTTGCTTTGGTGGTGCACAATGGCACACTGGGAGCAGGTGGAAGATATGGCCTGTTGGTCTATCCGTCTGACAGCAGGCAGGAGACAAAGGAGAGAGGAGGAAACAGGACCCACGTCCCAGCATCCTTTTCAAGAGATCAATCTCTTGGTGTCCTCTAGGGCCACCCCTCAATAGGCTAGGGACTGGGGTCCAAGCCTTCCATGGGCCTCTAGGGAACATTTCCAAACCAAATTATAACAACTCCCTTTTAATGAAATCATTCTCTAAAAGCCAGTATTCATCCTGCTGTTTTATTTTTATTTTAAATACAAAATAATATTATACTTCTCCTTCCCTGTCACTTGCTCTGCCCTTTCTCCAATCCTTGCTCCCTTTCTCATTTTCAAGGAAAATGGCTATATCCTGGTATTTTTCCATTGGCTAAGATTATTAAGACCTGGTCCACTAGTTAATTAGAGATTTATTGTTAAACAGAACTTCACATCTTCGATTCAGAGTGGCAAATGTTGTACATATGCCTCGCTTCCAGAATTTACAGATTATGACATACTGCCTCTTTCTAGTTTATATTTTCATTGTAAGTGTAACTGTACTCCTTGGGCTCTGGGTTTTCCATTTCATTGTTGGAAGGAAGAGCAAACTCTACTTACTGGGGAAACTGTTAGACGTCAGAGACCAGCCTGAGAGCTGGGGGAAGTGGTGGCAGGTGAGAGAAGGGGAAATGGAGGGCTTAGTTCACCCCAGCGGGAAGGAGAGTGTGCCGTGTCTTCAGTATGTGGGTGCGAAGGAAAGGGTCTTTCGTGGTTGCTTTTTTCAGACAGGGTGTTGCTCTGCTGGGCCTGAATTCACTATGGAGCCCAGGCCAGCCTTGGCCTTGGCCTTGGAGGGATTCTTCTACCTCAGGAGGTGGTCTTCCTTTAAAGTGTTTTATTTAGTATAAAAAATACTAAAGTCTGCAATAAAGGCTGTGCCCTGTTTGAATGTGTGCACTGGCAGAGGTTGGTGATTCCCTATTTTATTTTTTGTGTTGCTGGGGACTGAATATAGGGCTAGCGTGCGCCAAACTATTTATTCTTGGTCCTTGATCTTTTGAATTGATACGATAAGGGATCAAAGTATAAAATTTCTTGGGGATTCACTCTGTTCTTTAAGCATCCAATGGCTGATTCACAAATATTTCAATTTGAAAATCTCAAAAAACAGACTTTGAAAAAGATGTTAAAACCTTGCCATATAAAGAGAAGTGGTGTTTGATATTTGACTATTAATAACTAAAGTTTACTAATATTCAAAAATTTCTATGAAACAAAATGCAATGCTAAAATAATTTTTCACTTTACTCTCAAAAATTTCATGAAATTAGCAATACCACATTTTACAGATACACAGACTAAGAGTTAAAAACATTTCTTGGTAGATCAGCAGACTAAAGCACCTGCTTAGGCAGGCTCAGGGTCCTGGGTTCAAACCCCACGTGCCGTACCAGCCCTGCCCCTGGGGCATGCTGAGACAGCAACTGAGACTGGGCATGGGGACATGTGCCTGTAATCCTAGCTCTTAGGAGTCTGAAGGCACGAGGATCACAAGAGTATGATCTGTGTAGTGAGACCTGGTAGATCCTGTTTTATATATATACACACACACACACACACACACACACACACACACACACACACACACACACGTGTGTATATATATTGTTTTTTTCTTTTCCTGGAAGCTAGAATACATTAGAACCAAAAGGAGACAGCTATTTTTCTATACTTAGAAAGTGCCAGAACTGGGATTTGAGCTAGCTTTTTCTCTATGTCAATTATTTCATATTCTCTGAAAGTCGAAGGAGAGTTTGAAAGAATTCAATGGACTTAACTTCATCATAATCTCCCAGAATAAGGACTGTTATGCCCCTTTCACTCGCCGGATAACTTTTGGGAAATCCACAAAAGTCAGACAAATAGAATGCAAATGTAATGTGTATACTATTTCAACAGTAGACAACCAAAATGATTAAGATTTACATAGCGATCCACGTTCAACATTGTTAGGGTTTTGGAATAAATCACAGATTATAATATACACTTTTCTTCATGGTTGGGAATAATCTATCATCATCCCTAGGGAGTGAATTCGGTTATTGCTCCAAACAGAAATCTGCTCCAAAGAGAAGTGTATGATAATTCTGAAAATTAATAAGAAACTTAGATCTTGATTAAATTTCATGAGAGCCTTTCAGCACTGAGCACACAGACCTTCACGTATACTTGCCGTTTTAATGAAGTGATGCCTTGCTCAGAAGATCTAGGATGTGGGTGATTAGTATTTGTGCAGAGTCATGATCCGGCTGTGTTTCAAGACTGGTTCAAAATATTTCTGTTTGAACACACTTAAGTTTGGGAAGCTCTGTGCTGCTGAAACAAAATGTTTCCAATCTTTCTTTTTTTTCCCTATTGTATCAAATTCCCAACTATGTTGATAAAGTAGTTAGAAATAAAATTTCAGTGTATGCATCATATACAAAAGTCATTATATGTATACATGCTCATAGTACTTAAAATTTTTCTATGTCATTAAAAAGTAAACAATCCTTACATTCAAATATGCTATTTCAGTTTTCGTAGTTTGTTCTTTTACAGTTATTGTTATTATTTTAAATTATAGTAAGGGTGTACAGGGTCCACTACACAAATTGGACTTGCAGTGATCCGCTTGTGTTCAGCCTCCTGACAGATGGGATTACAGGCACATGGCGCCACACCTGGTCTCATTTGCCATCTCACGGTGCCTGGGGGTGGGGCTGGTGTGGCAGGCTGGGGGATGGAGCCCGGGTGCTGCGTCTGCCCGCGCAGGTACTTTAATCTGCTGAGCTATTTGGCTGGCCCCTAGTAATTTTATTCTTATACTTATTATTAAAGGATCATTAACTGTGATCAAAAACAGGAGTCTGAAAAGTCCTGGATATGTCCCAGATTAATTACTGCTTAAATTTTAAACATGGAACACTTTTCTTATATTCTAGATGATAGTTTTTATATTTACCAATTAAGGGAAGAAATACAAGGTAATTTCTAGCTCTTTATTTTATCTTATAGTGAAATTTGTCTGCCATTTAATTCTTGTATTTACTTTGCTTATTTCTGCCTATTACATAATGTCATCCTTACTTATTTTTATAATATAAAAATCGGTCAATACACTATAATGAAATTTGAAACTGTTGGTAATATTATCACTCAAAAGTAATTACTCAGCAAAATTAACATAACACCTCTAGACTTTGTGGGAATTCATATGCATGCACATGAAAAAATAGGAGCGTCCTGAAACAATTTTTGCAGTTAATATTTTGTGAACACTTTCCGATGCTATCTATAATTTTCCTAATAGTTGTGTAGTTTTTTACTCTATGTCTGTGCTGTACTTTTAAAAGCAGTCATTCACTTTAGCTGGGGAGATAGCCAGGCATCTTCCTGGCAAGCTCAAGGACCCAGGTTTGATCTCCGGTACTGCATGCAGTGCCAGCCCTGTTTCATGCAGGCCACCAAGACCAGCTGTGGTGGCACACGCCTGAAATCCCAGCACTGGGGAGGCTGAGACAGGAGGATCTGTGTAATGAAACCTTGTAGACCCCATACTAAGTACATAAAAAAAATGAATTGAATGATCTGTCTTCTCAGTGATTTGAAAAATTGTTTATTTTGTAAGAATTCTCACTTGCCATTGAGCTTTGTTTTTACTCTGTAATTGTTTCACTAATATTTCTCCATATTTTGTGCCATTTTGATATAGTTTTAACTACTGTCCTATGAAATATGGGATTAATGCCTTCTGTTCATATTTACTCATACATTTTTATCAACATGAAATACTTATGCATCCATGTCTTTAAATAAATTAAAAACGCTAATGAAATTTTATAAAAATATTAAATTGTTTCAAGATGTATTGAGGAAGGTCAGAAGCAAAATTGTTTCTGCACAGTATTAGTTCTTCCTACTGAAGAGTACGATAGAGCTTCCAATTATATGTATTTTTCTATGTTCTTCCATTATAAAATTATATACTTTCCTCCATGTAGGACTTACATATTTCTTCTTCATTTTATTCCCATAGGGCTCTTATAATTCTTGTTAAAGTTATTCTTTGGAACTTTGATGTTTTATGATTAGTGTTAGTGAGATTTTTATACTCAGTGACTTTTGATTCTTGGCCAAATGAACAAATGCCACACAAGTATCCAAGGACATTTGCGTTTTACCTTTCCATTTCTCACTGTCACTTCTGCTGCAGAATACGTTAGGTCTCGCGGCTGTCAGTAACACACATAAAAGTAATGTCAAAATGTCATACACTCCTATGAAGCTTACCATATTTTTATTCAATTTAAGCACAATAAAAATGACTTTTTGTTTTCATTTCAGTCTTGTTCTAATGATTCAGTTGGCTCGCAGAATCAACATGAATTTCCTCAGCGATCATAACCACGAAGCTCTCAATTTCTTTGAGTTCATGCAGTAAAATCTGAATTTAAAGGCAATATTTCTACTTAAGTTATCACATTCTTATCCTGCAGATTATGAACCTTTTTTTTTTATGAGACCAGGGATTGAATTTAGCACTCTGTGCTTGCCTGGCATGCATTTATTCTACTAAGCTATCTCCCCGGCCCTTTAAGAGATATTTCATGTTGAACATAGTTACAGTCAGAAAATAAAGCAACACAATTTGCACAGTAGACATCGCCTCAGAGCTGTTTGTATGGTGATGGTGTAGCCAGATTCAACTGCCAATCAGAACACGTCATATTTGAAGACTTGGTCATTTTCAAATTGAAAGTGTTCCCAGTATAGTACTTTCAGGTGATAGTTGGTTTAAGCATAGTAGGTATATTGATTAGCAATCTTATACCTTTACTTATTTTTTTTTTTTGTCCTTTTGAGACAAAGTCTCACTATGCAGTTTGCACTAGTATTGAGTATACTGTGTAGTCTCAGCTGGTCTTGAACTCTCGAAAATCCTCCTGCCTTAGCCTCCTATGTTCCGGGATTACAGGCATGTGCCACCATGCCCAGCTATGATCAGTATTAAATATCATTTTGATCTATTCAAATTTTATTAATAGTGGCTCAATTGTACATGAATATTGAGATTGCTACAACAATATATTAATATTAAGAGAAAATATATTCATTTAAGATAATTAGGCTCTTCAGGTAAATTATAATTTGCTTTTTTTTTTTTTTTTTGGTTCTTGGAATTGAATTTAGGACCTTGTACTTGCCAGGCAGGTGCTATGATACACCATTCTCAGCCCCAAATTATTATTATTATCATCATCATCATCATTGTTACTATTACTATTCTTTTGTACTTAGGACAGGGTTACAGGGTCTACAGTGTCTCACTGCATAGAACCGACTTGTAGTGAGTCACCAGTGTTCCCCCTCCCAAGAGCTGGGATTGCGGGCATGTGCCACCACACCCAGCTCAGTCGCCATCTCAGCGCACCCCAGAGAAGGGCAGGGATCGAACCTGGGCCACTGCACTCTGCCTAAACAGGCTCAGCCCCAAATTGTAACTTTAATTGTGGCTAAGTCAAATTAACCTTTGAGAAAAAGGCACAAAGCTAGAAATTACTGTATAAACACACATAGATAAATTAACCCAGAATTGTGAGCAGAGCTGATGCACAATAATTAGCTGTGGTTTCTTCCCTTTCCCCTCCCTCTCTCCTTCCCCCTCCCCTCCCTTCCCCTCCGCTCCCTTCCCCTCCTCTCCCCTCCCCTTCCTCTGCTGCTTCCCCCTCACCTCCTCTCACCTCTTTCTCCTTCCCTCTCTTCTCCCTGTCTGTCTTCTTTCCTTTCTCTCCATCCCTCCCTGTTTCTTTCTTTTCCATGCCAGACACACACAAACACAGTTGCATATTAAATGGTTATTTGTACTTAACAGTATTAGCATTTCCATCACTTTTGCATTAGTTATCTTATTCCTGCTGAACTTAAGTTAGATCTGTTGGAAGGATGTGACATAATACAAATAACAGTGCCACATATATGCACTATTTTGAGTTGATTGGTTAATCTCTTTTCCCTGAAAAATGCTTTGTTATTAACTATCCATCTAAATAGATGTTTAAAGTACAACTATGCTAAATTTTAATGATTTTTGGCTTTTGATTTGTCATGTTTTGAGAAGCTTGGCAATTGGACTGTCTGGGCTCTGCATAGTTTTGTTAACAAACACAGATACAGGGGCTGAGGAGATGGTTCAGTAGAATAAGTGCTTGCCTGGCAAGCGCAAGGGCCTGAGTTCAATCCCCACTTACACACACACACACACACAAAACAACGAAAGTACAATACTCTTCTATATAGGATGCATACTATGGCAAAACTGAAAGGGAATTTGTTTTTAAGGGTGCATAGGTTTCTTTCCCTTTTTAAAATATAATCATGAAATGAGCATTATGACATTCTAGTTTTTAAAGTAGATTTTGGCGAAATATGAGTATGTGTATCTCTATTTGGCTAACATTGGTCAAACATTATGGATATTTTAGAGCAGAGCAGTCTGCCAAATATAGCAGAGTGTCTCTTTTGAGAAATAAAGTTTTACTGGAACACATCTATGCTGTTCGGTTACATATTGTCAATGTCTGCATCTGTAGTACCAAGGAAGAATGGAAAAGTAGGTCCAAGAGAGTTCGTGTGGCCTGAATTGTCCAAATTGCTTACTCCTTGGCTGCTACAGAAAAAATGTTTACTTATGCTTATTTTAGGGTAGTAAATATAACACATAACATATAAATTACTTTATGTAAGCCAAAATGACAGATATAGTGTGTTAAATTGATTATTCATTCTGACTTTTTAAATGACACAGCTAAAATTAAGAAATTGAGTTGAAGGTGCCATTTCATACCTAAATACACTTATTAGTCCATTAATACTATGAAAAATATACAAGTGCAAGAAGCTGAATTTGATTCCCAGCACCCCTGCCCCCACACCCAAAAAGAAACATCTTTTTTTTTTTTTTTTTGTCTTTTTGAGACAGGGTCTCACTATGCAGTTCAGGCTGGCCTTAAGCTCACTTTGTAGCTCAGGCTGGTCTCGAACTCACAACAATCCTCCTGCCTCAGCCTCCCGAGTGCTGGGATTACAGGCATGCGCCACCATGCCTGGCTAAGAAAAATCTTAAAAGGAAACTATTCTTAGCACCAAAATTTGAATGATTATAGAAAATCATATAAATACAGTTCAGCCAGTTAGAAGACATTCAATGTTAATAAAGATATTCAAAGATTTAAGTGAGAAATTCCTTTGACTCTTGATTCTTTTAAACTTTTATCCCTGTGGATAAATAATCCCATAACTTATTAGATTATACTTCAGGAAGTCAGGGCTGTTACTGCTTTTTGATTATTCCGACCACAGGAATAGCTGAAAAAGAATCTGACTCACTATGGTTATATAAGATAGGAATTTAATTAATGTTAAGAGAACCTGTAATCCTTTATAGTAGAGCTTCTTGCTCTTGAGATGTTATGGCACAACCAAGTCACAGTTTTATACAGAAGCTTTCATTACCTGCATTCAACTAGAAATTTTTGCTCCAGGATATATCAGTTGATTTTTTGGAATTTGTCTTGGAAGCCTTTATTCCACATGACCACAGTAGTTTTCCACAATTACATAAGAATCTGCACATCAATAGGCATGACAGTAGTAGAAGTGGAGCTCTCCAAAGAATGCTGATTTGTTAACCAGAACATCTAACCTGACATTTGTAGGCAGACAATGTTTATTTCTGAAGTTTGCACACTGAAATTATGGCTCGGATTAAAAACTGAATTGAAGAGCAGAGGTCAGGTCAGGTGGCAGATTGTATATAAACTGCGCTGTAGTCATTGTGACTTTACAGTGAGTAACTGTGCTGTAATATTACAGGTCTAAGACATAGGAGAGTCAGCAGTGAACTAAGGTAGCCTTTCACATTAAAGTCTTAAGTGCACTCCTTAGAGGTCTTTCAATATTGAATATGCTTAAAATCAGTTGGATTTCAAAAGAACAGAATGCAATAGAGTCTTTTTAAGTGCTCAGTCAGAACTGTTTTCTTTTAACTGATAAAGGCAGGTTTATGCCATTTATGTTTGCAAAAACTTGTAAGGTGTATACTTCTCTTGTGATGTTTTTGTAATCAGTGGTAGCATTTCATATTTGGTAAAGATCTGGACCCAGGATTCTTGGCTCTGCTATGTAATGTGTGCGAATTAACTGATTTGTTAAATCGTTACCTTTCTCTGTCTCTTTCTCTCTTCTTTGCTTTCTCCTTCTATTCTAGTTCTATAGATAGAAAAAAAAGAATTCACGTTCTATCAGGTCAGCCATACCTAAAATACATGAGCATCTAAAAGTAAAGCACTGCTTTAAAAAAAATCTAAATCTGCAAACAAATAAAAAAGAACTAGAAAGGCTCTTCCTGTATTTGTTTTGTGTGTGTAACTCCTTTCCAGTGGAGTGTTCCGCAGAGTATGTACCTCAGTAGTTCTGAGAGCTGTAGCAGTAGAACCCTGCCGGTGTGCTCTGTCTACAGGAGGCTGCAGTACAGTTGTCAGATGGAGCCTGTGTCTATGCTAATATCTGTTTCTATGTGCGAGAATGACTTTATTGAGAAGGCAAAGCAAAGCAGGGCACCTACTCTGCACTATACTCTTTCCACGGTAGTTGGTTTCAGAATCACATGTATCTCATCTTAAACATGTGATAATTCCTTAGGGACAGTAAAGTGTACATCAGACTAACAAGATCTATATGAAAAAAAAATCTAAGTTCGTGTACAGAAATGACATCCTTTTTTTTTACTGGAAGTAGCATAGTATTTCACCAGGGCAATGGAAATGTTCTAATGCATAGCTGTGTAGCTTCTATTTGAATTTTCGGTACAAGAATCACAAAAGAACTATTTGTAGAGCTTCCTACAGCTAGAAACACA
Source organism: Ctenomys sociabilis (assembly GCA_004027165.1). Lineage (NCBI taxonomy): Eukaryota > Metazoa > Chordata > Mammalia > Rodentia > Ctenomyidae > Ctenomys > Ctenomys sociabilis. The sequence continues at coordinate 13,805 of PVKA01022798.1, read as the reverse complement.
ACTCAGTCTTCTCAGGCTTGCATGGAATAGTTGCCACTGTCATTCCCAGATTGTGGAAAGTAGGAAAAGAAAGTAGAAATATTTAAAGACATAACCCTTTCTACTTTCAGAGTTTGATTTGCCTATTTGGCTGAGGCAAACATTTATGAATTTGACATTAGAAAATTGCCCAGATCTGAACCATCATAATTTGGTTTAGCATGCATTTAGACCTATCAGTCTTTAACCTTTATTATTATTATGCTTCACCAATGTTATTTTCTGGTGAGTGTGTGCACCTATAGTCTTGATAGTAGCAGAGCTAACATTTTCATCTCATTTGACGGTGCCTTAATGTATATATCTTTTGATTCTCCCACTATTTTGGGGAGGTGAACATAACAAGTGCTTTGTTTTTCAACTCCTTGTTTCTTATCCCCCTTTTTTCCCTTCTCTCCCTCTGCTTCCTTCTATTCTTTTTGCATCTATTTTTTTATTTTGAAGAGAAGAAGACAAAAAAATAGAAATAAAATAAAAAAGTTTCAAATCAGGCTGATAGGAGAGTGACAATATTATGCTTTCTGCACTGTTGTCTGCACTGTAGTTCCTTAGAGTATAAGATACAGGCATGCAGGGTTTGGAACCTTATTTTGTCTCCCTAGTGAGAGAAGCTGAATGAGTAAATAAATCCAAAATGTAGAATAGATACTGTGATTTGGGAAGAATCTGCATCTTTTTTTGAAAAGTAAATTCTTTTTTTTTTTTTTTTTTTTTTTTTTTTTTTTTTTTTTTTTTTTTTTTTTTTTTTTTTTTTTTTTTGAGACAGGGTCTCACTGTGCAGTTCAGGCTGGCCTTAAGCTCACTTTGTAGCTCAGGCTGGTCTCGAACTCACAACAATCCTCCTGCCTCAGCCTCCCTAGTGCTGGGATTATAGGCCTGCGCCACCACGCCTGGCTTGAAAAGTAAATTCTAAGGATGCTAAATTTCTTACAGGAGTCACATTGTTGCCAAGTACTTGGTAGAATGTGACCTAGAATTCTGATCCTACAGACTCAAATCCAGCATTCTGCTGCATTCTAGAAGCAGGTTTTTGGAACTGTCATCAGTGAGCAGCTTTATGAAGGCATTAAGAATCAGATTGATCATTGGTAAGGAACTCGAAGCAGGCATCAGCTATATTATTTTAGAACCAAGAAACCAAAAGTTAATTCTGAAAGGATGACCAGGACTTAGTAAGAATCCTTTCATTTTGATGCCTTTAATCATTTGGAGACACCAGTAAAACCCTTGGTCCTCCAGCTTGTCTATCTGCAGGAGATTTGTTTAAGTTTGAACTGACACACTCAACCAAAAGTCATAAATTGTGGATGTGCTCAGTCACAGGCAATGAGGTGGACCTCCTGAGATGAGCCTGCAAATCAGTAAATGTGACTTGTTATACCTGTTCTCTGAGGCAATGCATTGCAGCAGTTATTGCTTTCTTGGCAAAGGTTATTGATCTTTGAGGTCTAATGTGGTATGCTATGATGAGGGGCTTAGCTGTGCCCCTTTTTCATACATTTCATGAAGACAAGTTATAGTCTATCCATATTCCTAGTGCCCACTAAACCAACAGGCCTTCTTCTCTGGAGATAGAGTACACATTGTCATAGGAAGTATGAGCTTTTCTAAACTAGTTTGCAAAACATGGTCTGCACCCAGACAGTGCCATCTATATGAGAAGGATTCCTACATTTAGATAAGGTATGAGCCTCAGTTTCTGCAATTAAGAATCAAGGTATATTTTCTTCTTGGAGTTGACTTAAAAATTATAGCATTTATGGTTTAGGCTATTCTCACTCTATGGGAAGTATTCATTAAAAATAAGCTTTGACATGCATATATGTTGTTGGTCCAATGTATCATGAGGGACCTTATCCTTAATGAAATTCTGGATTAAAGAGATGAACAGGAACCAGATATCAACAAATTTGACAAATTAACATAAGAATTGGAATGCTTATATTTTGAGATTACAGTTTCAAGAAGATGAAGGCATATAAATGAAAATTAGCAAAGCCCTGGCTGTGGAATTTTTTCCTACCATGCATGGGGACCTGGATGACCCCCAAAGTCACACACACACACACACACACACACACATAACAAGAGAATATTCTGGATTACCAAGTAGGAGACCCATTATTCATAATAAAAGAGTTGAGTCTTCAGTAGAATAAATGCTGGCTGTTATCAAAAACCAAGTAATCTGACTATCAGCAGCGCTTACAAGCCACTTCTCTCAAATTGCTATTAGAGGCAGCTGCAGAAATCCTTTCCTTATGTATCACTCAGCTCACCTGTCCAATGACTGGTTGGAAAGAGTAGTGAGGTGTGGTTATTTTTTTTTTTTTTTTTCAAGATCGTAACAGAATTGTTCCTTTCACAGTAAATACCTGTCCTTTTGGTGCTGGAGATTTCACTCACAGCCTTCACAGGAAGGAACAGCCCAAGACTCTTTTATTTTACCTTATTTTACTGGGCCAGCCTGATAGCTCAGTGGACTAAAGAGCATGCTCAGGCAGAACACAAGGGCCTGATCCCTAGAGTGCAGTGCTGGTCCTGCCCCTCAGGGTGTGCAGAGATGGCTGTGGAGACTGGGCGTGGTGGTGCACGCCTGTAACCCCAGCGCTTGGCAGGCTGGTAACAGAAGAATTACTGAGTCTGATCTACCTAATGAGACACTGTAGACCCTGTCCTCAATACAGAAAAATAAATAATTAAAAATAAAATTTTATTTATTTATTTTACAGTCTTGCTAAATTGTCCACTCTAGGCTCAGCCTGGAACTCCTTCAGCATATATTTCACTTAAATTATTGCAAAAAAGTACCTATGGCTCATGTCATCCTCTATTTTAATGTAAAATCTAGTATTAATTGTGGATAAAAAGGAAAACCAAGCACTGGGGAAGAAAACATGTTCGTGGTATTCCATATCATTCAACAAACAACCAAAAGATGATTTTTATTTTATATTGACCATGCTTTCTTTATTGGAATATTGTATTATAATAACTTTTAAATTCTTTTTTATCTTTGTAGCGGTTATTTTTCCCATAATTTTTGTTGAAGAACAAGTAGCAATAAGACAGTTTCAAATCAAATTGGTAGAACAGATTCAATAATTAATAATTACATATTGTTTTCTTAGTGGTTATTTGTCGTACAAGATGCAGACATGATATTTTATTTACAAACACTATTAGAACAGATGCCTCTATTTATTGAATGAAGAGAATGTAGCTGTATACCTATTTTTTAAAGCCGATTTATAGTACAGTTTCAATAATTAATATTTTTTACATTGTTATCTTCTTAGTAGTTATCCATAGTACAAGAAGCAGACAGGGTATCCTGTCCAAACACTATTAGGGCAAATCTTTCTTCTCATAGAATTACATGAAAGTAGCTGCATATTTATCCTAACTGTTCTGTATATACAAATACAGAATGGTCCTTCCTTTATAGCCCTTTTTTTGTTTAGTCCTGTCAGAGATGGGCATTCTATTGCTATTCAATTATTATAGGTGCTTGAATTCAGCAAGATACTCCAGCAGTCCACAATAGTAGTGGGTTATCCTCAGAAGTTGTTACCACAGAAGCATATTAATATGCCTTTACTTTGTATACCTTGTTTTTATACTTTTCTTCTGGATGGTTAAGACCAAGATAAAACAAGACCTTTATAACAAGAAATGTAACTTTTGTATCTGATAAGGTCAGTCAAGTCCCTTCAGGGTTTATCCTGAAACTCTGTACTGCACTTTGTAGATCCTTTGTGTCAGCCATGTGGATGAGACACAGCCATTGCTTGACCAATTTGCTCTCTGTGAAAGCCTGAGAGAAAGTTTTCTCTCCATGTGACTCTCCTTAGGCACACTATGCAATATCAATTGCATTCCTTTGTGGCTCCATCATCTCCTTGATCAGAAAATTTGGGGCACAACTGAGTTCCCTGATGTTACAGTACAGGTTCTCCTATGTCCTGAGTCTTCACTGATCTTGAAAACTCTTTTTGTTTTGAAGAAACTGGTGATTGAACTCAGAACCTTGTGCTTGCCAGGAAAGTGCAAGATGTATGGATTCAAAGACAAAGTGCAGAGCTGGGATGTAACTCAGGGTAGAACACTCATCCTACATGAGCTAAGCTCTTGAGTCCATCCCTAGCACTTAGAAAAAAAAAATCCTACAGAATGACTTGCTATGTTTTATCTTCTCTTCCATTTTAAATCAATTTCTCTCTCTTTTCCTTAAATTGGGATGTTATTGATAATTTAGTTTTCCTAAAAGTGTCTCTGGATTATTGTAAATATGGTTTTATTCTGTCAATGTGCATTTCCCTTAACAATCATGAGCCATTTTTAATAGTTTCATGGCTTATTTAATCAGTATCGTAGGCTTTAATGACATTTACATTAAATAAAATATAACATACTTCCACCAACTTCTTTGAAAGTGGTGGGCTTCTAAAATATGAAATCAGTAAGTTACACTTGCTGACCCTGGGGGCTTTCGTATGAAAGGTCATTGACCTGCCCCTCATCAACAGTGTGGATATCTTTTTTTTTCAGAATGATTCTTAGAGAGTAGATAATTAGAGGCAAGCTCTGTGGGGCTTTCTTTGTACACTCAGGGCAGTGTCCCGAAAATGTGCTTTTTAAAAAAAAAAAAAAAAAAAAAAAAGATAAAATATCTTACTGCAGCTTGGTCAAATTGGTGCACTTCTAACCACAGCAGCTGCAGACTGCAAGGTGACTTAAAGGAACCTATACACCCTGGGCTCAGTGTCCTCTGTGCCTATCGTGTACATGGAGGGATTTGTAGTCCCTTTCCCCAGGATTATCAGTCCGGCATGTTTCACGGGCTCCAGAGGGGAGGCACTGGCCTGCCTGTTCATCTCTCTTCTAGAGTGTACTAAAGGGCACTGCAGTTTGCAAAGTAGTGACATCCAGACTAGCCTCGCTCCACTGCCTGTGACACAGACCCCAGAACATGTTCATTACCGCTTCATGAATCTGCCCTGCAGGAGCTCGCTGCTCTTTGTTAACCTTATAAAACTCAGAGGTAGCTGTTGTTTTAGTGCTTAAGAAATTCCTATCACTGCTTTTCACAGTTGTTTTGAGTTAATAAATCTCACTTTAAACTGAAATGAACTTTCTGTTCATTCTGTTCATGCAGTAGCTCATTTATATTTACAGCACAAAATTTTGATTTATTTACATGTGGCTATTTGAAATAGGTTTTTTTTTTCTCACATTTGCAAATAATAAGCAAGCTTGAAGATGTCTTCTCAGTGTACCTACTGGAGTTGTCAGGGTCTCTTTTCTGTCACCTTGCATGAATCAAACGTTTCTTTTTCAGGGACACATTTAGAGTAACTTTCAGAAATCTCTCACTTAAACAAGATGCAGTAATATTTACATGCAACAAATTATCTGTGTGCTTGTTATGATAAATACATGATCAGGTAGCTTCAGTTCTAAGAGACTGTTCTGTGATAGGATCATAGAGAGTAATAGATACATATATTTCCCATTTTCACAATGAAGTGTATGTTTCATTGCACACTACAAGAATTTCAATTTGCTATTTGAAACATGAGAACTCAGTTTGCAAAGTAGTGACATCCAGTGAAAAACACCTGTTTTTCAGTTAAGTGGTGGTCACAGTAGATGGCAATGTCCATAACCACAGAAGTTTCTCTGAGGAGCCCCATTGAGAGTTGGATTAGGGGCCAGGGAAATGGCTCAGAGGAATAAGCATTTCCCTGTCAAGCGTAAGAGTCTGAATTCAATCCCTGGTTCTGAAAAAACAAACAAACAAACAAAAATGAAACTGAGTCTTAAAATTGCTCAGAGTAGCACGTACATGTGATCCCAGCCTTCCGGGAGGCTCAGGCAGGAGGATCACAAGTTTGAATCCAGCTTTGGCAATATCATAATGTAGCAAAACCCTGCATAGAATTAAGGAACCTTTAGGAAGAAATAGGAATATAGATTGTTGCAAAAGGCTTGAATTCAATCCTGAATACCAGAAAACAAGAAAATGAAAACCAACTCTTTATTTTCCATATAACTCATTGTTTTCAATCATAGAATTATTTTCCTAGCTCAAGAATCCTGAAAAATGGCTGACTATGCATATTCTCAAAGGGATTCTTTCTGCTCATATATTTTATTTTGTAGAAAATAATTAAGAAAGATACGGTTTTAGCACATACTGGAGAAAAAGTGGCTAAAGTTCTTCTCCTCAGTGTTCTTGTGGCTAAAGCAGAAAGTTTTAGTTCTACTTTGTCGAATGTGAGTTATCTTAGTCATACTTTCTGTTCTTCAATTTAGGTGGATGTGTGTGTGTTAGACTTGAATCTTAAGAGTTACTCTTGTGATTTGGAAGGCACAGTGCTGTGAATTACTGCGGCCCTGTCTCAGGCAGCCTGAGGCCCCAGAGCGGTGTAGGCAGTGAGCCCCAATTGCCGCAGTGCTCTGCTGATTTACACTGGCCTTCCAGAAGGGAAGTTAACAGCAGGCCCCTTTAGGATGGGGATCGATGTAAAAAATGAACATGCAGCTGCATATTCTTCCAGATGTCTGCAAGAAGTTGCCAGTGAAAGCAGTCTCTGTCCACCATACATAAACCCACTAGCGGTAGATCCTTTCTTTTCTTAACTCCCATTCTTTCTGAAACGACCCCACCTTATGAAGTGAAATTAGTTTCTTTCTGGGAAATATTCAAATCTGAGGTAACCATGACTCTAAGAAGCTGGACTATGCCGTCAGATCAAGTCTTCCATGTTGGCACGTACGACCATATTCCTTCTCCAAGGGTGGTGTGAGAACTTTCCACAGTGTTGCCAATAAAATCCCAAGAAAGAAGCAGGAGGGAAGCTTTTATGTCCTCCAAAGACATTATAAATATAATCACTTGTGTTTCATGTTATTCATTATGCCTAGCTTCAGCTCTGTCACTGCTGTCTTTATGAAAGGTTTGACTTCCAAACATCTAATAAATAGTCTCTGTAATGTCACTCCCTGTCCTGGAAATTCAAGGATTCACTACTCCATAGGAGCTGCCTGAAGCATCAAAATGTAGTGGCAGTGCAGAGCAGGGCATAAAAGCTGAACTGACAGTTTGCTGCATTTTCTCAAGGTTAGCATTTCGTGGAGTGGGCAGGGCAGTGGCACCTGGTAGAATAGGCTTTTGCACTGGAGATTTTCTAGAAGACAAAAACCTTGTTTTTGTTTTCTGTGAACACAGCAGCACATTTATGCACAAAAGTGTGGCTTTTCAAAAACGGCATTGCTCTTGAGTTTAGAAAATGAACTTGAGTTTGGTTGGCCCTTTTGTATCTATTGTGCTTCTCTTTAGGGAAGTTTCATTCCTTAACTTTTTTTCCAGTATTGGAGACTGAACACAGGCCTCGAAGCGGCTAGGCATGCATTCTGACAGCCCAGCTAAACCTTCAAACCTTTGAAAATGATATTTTGGGACAGAGTGCTAGAAAATTCTACAGGGTTGACCCAACTTTGAGATTCTCCTGCCTCAGCCTCCCAAGTAGCAGTGCTTCTGTGTCCACCTTCATTACCTTTTTAATACCTGTTTTTTTCTAGGTCTGCAGAAAAATGCTTGTATGTGGTGGTTACTGGAATGCCACTGTTGTTTTCCCAAGCTATGGCATGGATTACACTTGAGAGGTGTTTGGAGTTCAAGTAATCACTTACCAAGTTTAAAAGCTAGGCCAGTTCACATAGTTCTCTCTTCTGAAGAGCAAGAATGAGATTAATATATCATAATATATGAATGATATTAATATATCAGTTCATGGGGTTATGGCAGGCCTAAAAGGAAGGAATCCTTATAAAGCCATTAGCCTGTCTCACGTACACGCAAAAAATGCCATAAATATTCTTCTAACTGAAACATTGCGACTCTATATGTAACTGAAGCTGTTCCGTGGCCCTCCATAGTAATGCGAAATGACTTTTTCTTGATTTGAGCCTTGCTCCATGTGAATCTGCTCCTAGGTACTATTTTGCATTTTCCTCAGAGGAAAATGAGGGTGAGCGCCGAGGTCAAATCCTCACACCCGCTCTGGTCACGCACTTCAGAGCCAAGATGAAAAGGCCTGAAGCAACCCTTCCCAGTCTGTAGCCATTTTCTACAGCAGAGGACGTTTGGTGAATCCCCATAAGGTGAAGAGCTGCCCTGGGAGCCGAGCGGCCTGCCCCTGCCAGGGCGTGCTCGCTGCGCTTTCTCACAGCTGCGCTTTCTCACAGCTGCGCAGCTCTGCCCGCTGCTGCTGATTCGGTCTGTATCTGCACTCTGTTGGTCTAGTCTTGAAGCACGTTGCTTAGTCTGTTGAGGGAAGCTGAATACATTTATTTTTTTTTAACCTGTCAAACAAATGAATGATGGTTTCCTTGAGAAGCGACCTGAGAATTGTATTTGGACCATATTGGAAATAACCTTAAATCCATAGTAGTGGAATTCATAAGTTATATTTTGTTCTTAATATAAGAAGGAAACATTCTCCTCCCAGCTGTTCTACATGACATTTACCTGTAAGAAGCTTTGTTTATACCTTTGCATGGTAATTAAAAATCAGTGACATTTTAGAGGAACTTAAATCCACTGTGAAATTAATGGGATAAACATCTTTTATTTCTTTTCAGCTAATGAAAGAGCATACACAAAAATAAAAACAGAAACATCTCTAGTAAAATTGAATTTTTTACAGCCAATTTTGTATGAAACTCATTACTATCGCTCATTTCCCAAATTAAAAAAGATCTGTTTTGCAAACTATCTCCTGGGTAGAAAAGAACATATTTTTCCATAACAGATTCATATTGCTCAAAACAGAACAGTTTCATTTACTTTTAAGCTCTAAATAGAATTTCTTTTCTAATCATAGAAAAATTTTCAATACAATTTCAGAGAAAATGTTGAAGATCTAACTTGGGAACGATCAGGAGATTTCAGGAAAAATTGAAATTGTCACACAAAGAAGAAATTCACATTAGCAGTTGTTTTTAATTTTGAAGAACATGGTCATTTTTCCTACCTATGCAAGGCATATTTTAAGAGACCTCGACAGTAGATTACAATAATTGACTTAAATGCCTTGTTGTGTATGGCTGTTTTGGTATATATTCATAAATGGTATTGTAGTTACTCCTTAGTGTTGTTCTCTAGTACAGTCCTCAATTCACATGTATTTTCTCATTTACAAGTCTTAATTCTGAGATGAAGGTATATCTAATATGATGAAAATGGAGATTATAAAGAATAAGTGGTCTTCAAAGCATAGACATATCGTGTAAAGGAGACTGGCTTGACTGAGAATTCATGCCATCGTTTAAGACGACTGAGATTCAGAGAGTTATGTGTGGATAATGTTGGCTAAATACTCTGGGTAACATCAGAACTTTGCAGAGGGGTTGGGAGATGGCTCAGTTGAATGGCTCAGTGCTTCCCTGGCAAGCTCAAGGGCCTGAGTTCAATCCCCGGTTCCACCAAAAATAAATAAATAAATAAACAAACAAACAAACTGCAGAGTTTCCTAAAACACCAATTCGACTACAACCCAGGTTCATCACCCATATTTTATGACTAGCATGCATCATTTTGATGCACAAGGAGAATGGTATGGGGGAAGTCTAACTTATGAGAATAATTTAATGAAAAATTAACATATATATACATTTATGTACCTATCATGTGTTCATATAGATATATGTGTTTAATTGAGTAGAGAAATGCAAGTCTTGTTCTTGTTTTCATTTCTTCATTCCACAGATACACATTGTGTATTGCTCTAGGGCAGACAGTGTATCTACGAGACAGAAAGTTGAAAAAGTCAGACCAGATGTCTTCTTCTACAGTGCTTATGCTAGTGCAAAAGATGAACAATAAATCAAGGGAACATACAAATAATAAAATTACACAGTGTTCTACACAGAAACTGAACAGGTGGAAGGATGCTACAGTAACATGGTGATGGAGGGACTATTTTAGAATGGAGGGTTGACATTTCAAAGAGGTTGCATCTTAGGTATGAAGGACAGCAGAGACCTGCCCTCAGGAAGAGGTGAGGGGTGAGAGTGTGTACTCTGCTCAGATAACCAGAAAATGTATTTACAACCATTTAAGCAGAAGTGTCAGGTGGTGAACCCATCACTGTGTTCCCTGGGGATTTGATCATGAAGTTCTGGAATGAAGTCACACTCAGCTGTTATTTTTGGCATGAGAACAGTACAGCTATACAGAAAACATCTGCTTTCAAGCTTCAAATGAAATGTAGTTAAAAATGCCTGACTTTGAGATGAATTTGCTTTTGCAAAGCAGCAGAATGAGGCAGAACCCAGATTCTGGTAGCACGACAGCTCTTCTCCGGCGTTCTGTCGCTGGCGTTTCCAGCACGTGTGCATTCTGTTGGGAATTTCGATTGATTGCCAGTTTTTCCTGTGTTGTAGATACTTGGCTACAAAAAATCAGAGGTGCAAAAGTTTATTTGAAGCTAAGTGTGTTATAAAATGGGAGCACATAAGAGAAGACAGGAGGCTGCGTTGACGTACTCTTCCTGAGCTGTCTCCTCTTGTGTGCTCCCAATCACATTGCCTGTGAGCACATCAGTGTTTGAATTTCTTCTTCTTGTATGAGCATGGATCATATTCTCTGGCAGCCTTTCCTTCTTAACTCATTTTGACTCGATTAGCTGTATTGTGCAAAGGTCCCACTTCTAAATAAGACTCTAGACTAAAGTTATGCCACTTCCACCTAGAATCCCAAGCAAAACAATCCTACAAATACCATTGCCCAGCATCCCTAAGACAAGCTATTGCTGTTCTTGAAAAGCATTTTATAACAACACACTTAGCTTCAGATAAATTTTTGCGCCTCTGATCTTCTGTAACCAAGTACCCACAACACAGGAAAAACTGACAATCAACCGAAAAACAAACTTTAAAAGTTGTAAAAATATCATTTTTATTCATCGAAGAATTTTCTTACAAGGCAAAACTCAATCCTAATCTGAAAGTAGCCATTAATTAACTTTGTAGAAGGATCATGCTGCTCACAAGCTGAAAAATCTGAAAGAGTTGAAAATGGAAGTAGAAGGCTTTTAGGAGGTAACACAAGAAGTAAAGTGGAGATGCTGTCCCACTCTCTAACCCAGCAGGGCACATGGCAGCAAAGTGGCAAAGAAAGGTTAATGTTTTATCCAATGGAGCTGTATTATGTACATAATGCCAGCGATTGTTACAATTAGTTTGCATAATATTGGGCGTATTGCATATATCTTCAGTGTGACTCCTGGAAGTAGTGGTGCTATCTGAAAAACTGGGATTTGATCTCCAGTGTACCGTGCCCCCGGGGTGCGCTGAAACTGTCATTGAGACTGGACTTGGTGGTGCACCACCACGCCCAGCACCTGGGAGGGGTGCACCAGCATGCCCAGCACTTGAGAGGCTGAAAACAGGAGAATCACGAGTCCAATCTCTGTAGTGGGACCCTGCAGACCCTGTACTGAATACATTTTAAAAAAATGAAAATGAAAAACACTTAGGAAACAACATTAGAAAAATGTACATGTAAATAAATAAGTGACATAATACCATGATATGAATGTACAGTCCTCATCAGTGTATGTGAACTACAGCTAATTATAAGACGAAAGAAATTATTTTTTTTCAGCAATTAATTTTGAAGATGCCCAAAAAGACTTTCAGACAACTTGATACCCACACTGGTTTTGCTCATGCAAAAAGGGGACAAGACCTTGTTCAGGTAAAATAAACAGCACATGCCTGATTTCACAGTGTAAGTACTGAGTGTGATTCTCATAGATCTGCACATTGATTTGCCAGACCATTATATGAAGGCATTGTCAGGATGCTACTCAAAAGTTACCTTACATTGCATGAAAATGAAGTAGTTGCCAAGTCATGGATACACACTTATTAGCCTTAACTACATTTTTTATTTAAGCTTCTAGAAGGTTTATTTATTTGGTGGTGAGGACTGAAGCTAGGCCTCGTGCACAGGCTAATTATGTGTGTACAACTGAGCTGTATTCTCAACCCTTATATTTAATTTATATCCTGCATTTCATATTGTATTGGTTGTGCTGGGACTTTACTCGAGGAGTAAATTTTACATGCGTCTCACATCTATTAATTTGAGCTTAATGCAAAGTGAATGAAATGAGAGAGATCTAGCACTCCATTTGTGTAGTGTTGCCTCCTTCCTTTATATAGCTGCCCATAATGGAATTAAGTATTGCAGCTTTGAAAAGGAGCCACAAAGCCTCTCCAAAGAGAGAATAGCTGAGAGACAATTGGATTGTTCTGGCAAATTAATTCTACCTTACTTATACAATGTTGGTTTAGATTTTTCAGCCCTTATTTTTCTAATATCAGCAGAATGCCTTGTGACTCTGAAATCATGAACAAAGATAGCCCAATTAGTGAGGGGGAACAAAGGCGACACAGGAAACTAAGAACAGGCTGAGAGTAATTTGGCTTTCATTAGGAATTGGTGCAAGTGCAAAATGCAATGTATTCATCTTTTTGCCTAGCTAAGGGGATCCGTTATGTCACTGTATCACAGAAACCGAAGACCCCTTTTTACGTTGCCTCTATCCAATCCAGCAGTGTATGTTACTTTTTGTACGTTTAATTAAAAGTTAGTTTTAGTTTTTTTTTTTTAAAAACATCCAACTACTTCCTAAAGAACAACTTCATTGAAGAGACACAGTATTGGGACCCAGGCCTGGGATTCTTTGGGCATAGTAGTACAGCTCAGTGATCAGTCACTACTTAGGACAGAAATTCTGATTCAAGCTCCATCCTCCACCACTCCAGCCTCCTTTATAGAACAGGGACATTGCAACCCCTCCCACTGTTGTCTTAACATGTCGCCCTTCTTCCCAACAGTTATACAAGTTTATGAAGTAAGAACTTACTCTCTATAGTCTCTTATGTTGGTTTCTCGCACCTAAGACTTTGCTTGGCACAACCTAAATTCCTAATAAGTATTTGTGGAATAAGTTAGTTATGTACCTACAGAAGTTTTAATGAGGAGTAAAGAGACCCAGAAACCCCTTACGCATAGTGCCTGTAACAGGAAGGGTACTTCTTAGTCCAAGATATTTTTCACTTGTACATAGTACTGATACTTCAAACAATACTTATCTTTACGTGGTACCTAAGGACTTCTTGTTGAGTCTTCTGTTTATGCATGTGGGGTTTCTCTTGGATAAATGCATAGGGGTGGCATGACCGAGGCTTGGCATCAGGTGCCACTGTCACCACCTCGTGAAAGTGGCCATTTCATTTTAAAATTTCTCCTGTTTGTATGAAAATTTGGATCGTTCTATATTTTTCTGAGATTTGTTCCAGCTTTTTTTTTTTTTTATAAATTTAGTCATTCCAGTGGGGGTTTAGTGGTATTTAATTGTGGTTTTACTGTGCAGGCTCTCTGATGACGAATGCTGTTATACAATTTTTTAGTGTCTATTGGCCCATTCGCAGATCTTCTTTTATGATTTTTTTTTACCTTTATTTTACCATTTTAGTTGAGTTATGTGTCAGTTTATTACTGAGTTGAAAGAATTATGTACATATTCTGGGTACATAATACACACACACACACACACACACACAAATACATTTTCTCTTGGTCTATAACTTGCCTGCTCACTTTCATAGTAGCCTGCCTCTCTCTCTCTCTCTCTCTCTCTCTCTCTCTCTCTCTCTCTCTCTCTCCCTCCCTCTCTCTCTCTCTC
>PVKA01022797.1:0-36575 GCA_004027165.1 Ctenomys sociabilis | reverse complement strand
CTCAAGCTCTCGCAGAGAGCAATCTGGTCAAGCATTGGCCGTGACTCATCCACATGGATGACACAGACAAAGGATCTACAGAATAATGTACAGGACTACAAGATAAACCCTGAGAAGACTTCAATGACCACATAGGAAATATAAAGTTCATGTGTTGGTATATAAGTCTTGATCTACCTAGGTCTTAACCATCCAGCAGAAAAGTATAAAAGTGAAGTATACCCCGCAGGGCCATAATATTAAGCTGAGCTATAAATGGCTATGGTCGACAGTTTCTTTGAATAACTCACTATGGTTGTAGAATGCTGGACTGTGTTGGATTGTGGTGTCGAGTTCAAGCACCTAAGTTAGTTGAATGTCAATGGAGTGCCCACTTTTGACAGATGTAGACAAAGGAAGGGGTGTAGAAAGAAAAAATCATGATGTATGTGTATAGACAGTACAGTTGTGATAGATAACGCTGTGCTTCTACATAATTCTATGATAGGCAAGATCTGCACTAATGGTGGTTGGACAGGATATTATGTCGGCTTTTAGTACTATGGTCATCCACTAGGAAAACAATTATTGAATTTCTGATATAATTCAGGTATAAATTATAAGATAAGTAAGCAGCTACACTCTTAATTCACTGATAAGAGATATCTGCTAAAATAGTATCTGTAAATATAATATCATGTATGCACCTTGTACAACACCAAAATGCTATGAAAACAGTTTGCAATGTATTAATTTATCGAATCTGTATGGGTAAGGTGTCTTGAAACTGTCTGATTGACATTTGTACTTCAATAAAATAAAAATAAAAATTAAAAAAAAAAAAAGAATAATGCAGGGCTGGACAGATGGCTTAGTGGAATAAGCGCTTCCCTGGCAAGCACAAGGGCCTGAGTTCAATCCCTGGTTCTGAAAAAAAAAAAAAAATAGATACAATGATTTCAATTATATAAAATGGAAAAGCAGGCGGCAGAGCAAGGGTTTCGATATTTGCGCCTGCTGTGCCAGTCCTGCCCCCAGGGCTCTCTGAGATTTCAATTGAGACTGAGTGTGGTGGTGCATGCTTGTAATCCAGCTCTTGGGAGGCTGCAAATAGGCAGCTCACTGCAAGTCCGATCTAGTAGTGAAATGCCAAATGCCCTGTAGACCCTTCTCCTAAAATACAAAAATAAACAAATAAATAAATAAATAAAAATAAATAAAATGCAAAAGCTTACAGAAACAAACAATTTATTATTCAATAATATAGCCACATGTGGCAGCACTATAAACTAAAGTGAAATTCAGGACTCCGAATATCTCTGATGGCAGTGGGGAATTGATGGAACTGAGGAAAAGTGCATAGAGGGCTTCGAGTAAATGGTCTGCTTTAAAGAAGAAACACAGTTGCTCATTTCTATTATTAAAAATCACGTGTCTTACATTAATTTACTTCTATGTAGTGAATATATTTTGAAAGATAAATATGTGTTGAAATGATTAGCAAGCTAGTGTTAGAACCACTGACCAAAGAGAAGGGTATTTTCTTGAGAAATATTTCCTCTTTCAGCTTGTGAGATTTTGCACTGAAAGATGAAAATTTAATAATCATCACAAATCAGAGAGTTCCATGGGGAACAGGTAGGGTAGTTTATCATGAAAAATGATTTCTACCCAAGTTTAAAAGTGACCTCTGATAACAGTTTTCTTGAAGCTTCTAGTTATATATATCCTTGTCATTCACTTTGTAACTTTGAAAAATCAGTTTTCCTGCTGGAGGGCTCTACTGCTGTTGCTACATGACTATAAAATATGAAAAAAATTTAAAAACATTCCTTTCAGACGTATTTATTGAGTGCTTCCTATATACACAACATTAAACTGTGAATTTCAAGTACATGTGTTCGACTTCAGTGTTATTTATATCAAGAAAAATAGGCTATGTATGGTGTTCTGATCTTAAAATTCTTGAAAAATAAAATGAGACAGCTATAACTAAGCCACACGATATGAGGTGCGAAGGATTCAGCAGCAATGAACCAAGGCTACATTTTCTCTTTTGGGGACATGCTGTCAAAGCAGATTATGCCATTGGTCAACTGGAAAATCCACTTTGTGCTATGTACCAGACATGTCCCATCATGCTGGCTTGTCTCTGACTGGATCAGTTGTGTGATAGACAGTCCCTGGGCACACGAAACGTCTTCCAGGTCAAGCACCCACTGCCTCTCATTGTATCTGCCTCAAGATTTTCTCCACAGTCACAGGGACTCATTCATCCTAGACAAAGCAGGGGATCTGATGTTTCTAGGCAACTCTCAATCAATGATACATAGGAACAAGGGTCAAATCTTCACCCTTCCGTCCTTCAGACAGACTATTGTAAGTATTCGTAGCACACTTTAAAAGATCTCCACAGCCTTGAGCCCATTTTTTCCTCACAGAAGCCAGCTCAGTGACAAAGACCATTTTTCTCTTTTCCTCACTGTCCCTGCTTCCCACTTGTGTTTTCTCTGACCAGCGACCAAATGAGCTACTTTTTCTCCAGTTCTTGCCCCTTAGGCTTTGCTTTATGAACAACAACAAACAAAAAATATGACAAAGTCCAACCGAAAAGAGATTATTTTTTTTTCTAAATGGGATGAGTAGACTTCCCTCAAGCAACATTATCAAAAAGAGCAGAAAGTATCGAGAAAGAGAACATTTGTCCTTATTGAGAGAAATAAGACTCTGGATTCTCAGGCAGAGACACAGACTGATATACCTAACCCTGCGATGAATAGCTAAAGATCCAGAGTGGAATGACTTTAGAACAAACAAAATCCTAAGAATAAAAAAGTAGTTGACTCAATACCAACCAGACCCTGGTAGCAAAGGTACCAAGGGACTCACAGTAAAAGATTCATAAAGGGCCCACCCAATGATTTTGCCCTCATATTACCCTCTAACAGCTTGTTCTGGCTAACGTTTATCACTCAATCAGTGAGCACAAACAAGACATAGACATTGGAAGCCAGGGACGTAGGATTTGGATTTTTATCTAGGGCACTTTAAAATCTTGAGATACTCATCTGCAGGATAAAAAAAACAAAACAGACATTTGTGTCAGAAATATGTACAAGAATGTTCATAACAGCACTGTTCCAAATAACAAATAAATGAGATGACAAGCCAGCCAAACAAATCTTTAAGCTGCCTAAATTCCCTCTTGCAGGAAAACGGGTAGTTAAAATACTCAGAAGTATTGAAAACAAAGGAACTATGACTATACATAAAAATCAAGATGAATTTTAAAGGTGTGGCATGGAATGAAAAAAATCTGGCTTTCAAATATCGTTTTAATAATATTTAAATATAAAACAAACACAAATCATTTCATGCCACACTATAAACTAAATGTTTTCACATAATGATTTAACAATAGCTGTATGTCATAGGTCTGGTTGTAATCTCACCTTTCACAGAGAACTCAGATGCAGAGAAGCTAAGTAGGATTCTTACAGTCAGATATCCACTAGTTCATGCTTATAGGATTCAAATCATGCTATACCACTCAAAACTCACACTTTTCACTGTCCTAATAAACATGAACAAACTGTGTTGAAACATATGTTATAAAGAATTTTTAAAAATCGTGAGGTGAAAGCTTAGCTATGATTACAGTCAGGATGGTAGATATTGTGGATGGGATAAGAGATGAACACACAGGTAAATTAATTTAATGTTGTAGTCCATCCGTTCTTTGGGTGGAGATTAGGATACAACCAGTGGACGTGCAGTCAGGTCACTTGACTTTTAAACACTTTACATTTTGCTCATCTTGGATGTTTTTACATGGATTTTGAGTTTTTAAAATATTAAACTGAGCCCAGAATTGTCACACATACCTATCACAGTTTCTCATGAGTCTAACACTGAAAAATTGCAAATTAGAAGCCACGCTGAGTAACACAAGGGAGGCTGTCATAAAATATATTTAATATCAGGGACTCTAGCTCAGCCATTCCTAGGTTCCATCTTCAGCTCAGACATAAAGAGTAAAGGATGATTTGTCCTAATTACTGAATTTTTATGTGGCCTCTTATGTTTTGTGATTTGTACAGACATATCATGCTGAGAAGGAAAAGAGAAAACACAGGACTCGCCTAAAATGTGGGTTTCTGTGTTTTCATAAATAGCATTTTTGCTTTGGTAAGGACACTGACTGAGATTCAATGAGAGCTAAATCATCCCCTTTTCTCGTAGAACCACCACTTAATTCTTAGCTCCACTGTCAATAAGATGGAAAGGGAGACTGGAATGATGGATACTGAGCATCTACGCTGAGCCAAGGCTTTCACAATAGTTTCTCACATAACCCGTCCAGTAACTATATAAGGGAGGTATTTATATTCCATTTCATGAACAAGAAAACTGGGGTTTAAAGGCACTCAGTACATTGGTCTGAGGGCATTTATTTCAAGTGTCATAATTCATTAATTCTAATATGACCATATGATTTTTCTCAGGCTCTTGCTTGGGCTAACCTGGAAGATAGTCACAACTATTAGGGCCAAATTAAATAAAACATATAAAATGGTTTCATAACCTTTGTAAACATCATAGCAACATGAACAAAGTCTTATATTTATAATATTAATCATAAAATAATTTATTTACTAGTATTCATAATAAAGATAAAGATATAGCCTTCCCTTTTGAAAATACCACATGAAGTAAAAAGAAATATTGGAAAGAGGAAAAAACACTCTTACACTGGGAAGATGTTCATTCCAGTCAATCATCACATCTCTGTCTCTGCCAAGTTATAATATGCTCAGCTTTATATTATTTTAACTACTTTTATTAACACAATTAAAATGCTGAAATGCATTTCAGCAGATGTTTAGTCTCCAAGGAAATGTAATTGAAAATATTATGTACTCTAAATTGAGTCAGGTGTGATTTTGTAAATCGGGTGATATACAAAAGTAATGGACGCATCTTCATGATTTACTACTTGATTTCAAAGTCCAGGAGAAGACGAAAATGTAAATCAAATAAAACTCTAACCAATTCAAGCAATTGCGTATCCCATTAGACCACATTAAGTTTATTTTGTCTCCAAAGATAGATGATACTACTCATGAATGAAAAATGTTTTAAATGTCAATATTTTGTCTCTCAGGGTAATATATTACATTGTTTTATATTCTTAATTGAAAGCTGCAAGTTTTCTTAATGATCTACAATTAGTATTGATATGCTGATTTTTAAAGAAGAGGAAAATATTTTTATGTTTTTTCAAGCCAATCCCATTAGTATAATTTAGCAAACATTATGAGGAGAGGCTAAAAGAACTGGTTTCTGTTTGTATGTGTACTCTATTTTAGGCATTTTTCCAACTGTTTTCACTGTGAAGCCCATGGAAATTCACAAACATAAATGTCTTCAAACATTAAAAACTCAAAATAAAATTTATGCAAGCTGTCCTTTATAATCTGGTAGTAAACTAGGAAACTGCAAATTTGAAACTTCCCTTATTTTTAATTTCTCTCTAATCCTATGTTTTCAGGTTTGGTGAAAAAATGCAGGCAAATTGTATTTTCTACCTATATTCACCTTTTATAATATAAAAATGTAGTAGCCAAGTCTTGTTGTACAGATGTTATTTGTTAGATATTCTAGTTTACATTTAGATTTGCTGAACAATTTCTTTAGACTTCTGACAAACGCAGCCTGGGTTGGTGAGAGCCCTGGAGGCTCCTTCCTTGGTCATTTCCCAGTCTGGGAGCCACTGAGTGCTTCCTGTCGCTCTTGCCAAGAGGGAAGAAGCTTATGACGGCATTCTGCAAGACTCTGAAAAATGAAGCTGCTCCGCAGATAGCATCTGCAGACCCAGAATGATGATTCAATACAGTCCCTCTGACAGGAGGGAAAAAAAAGGCTCACTTCCTTATCACCCTTCGGGAGGGATCAGGGGATTTAAGAAGAAGGGTTAAATACAATTCAGATCCAAATCAATCACCAAGTATACTGAAATGAAGATTCAGCCTATTGGCTGACCTGTAAGAAAACGGTGCTGATTTAGTATTATTTCACAAGAAAAATGTATGTAATATGGAACTCTTGTTGGGTACACACACAGAGAGAGAGAGAGAGAGAGAGAGAGAGAGAGAGAGAGAGAGGGATTATGATCAGGTTTATATTATTAGCATGAATGTAAATGTAAGAATTTTCTGGGCCAGGGATGTAGCTCAGTCGCACAGGGCATGCTTGGCAAGCATAAGTTTGTGAGTTTGATTACTGGTACCAAAGAGTTCATTGACAATAAAACTGACTGTTGAAGAAGAAGTCCTATTTAATCAAAATTTGCTATAAGTATTCTAAAAGTTTCAACATGTATTCTTTAAAAGAATATAAAAAGTTAACTCTGAGCATAAAGAATGAATTATAATAATTCATTTGAAAACTCTTCTGGAAGCTTACTGTAGATACAATGCAGCTTGGTTAACAATTCATGTTCTAAAACAGAAAATTCATCTGATAAATACACAAAAAGCACACAGTAGTACAGTATCCTGACTCCTAAGCTTCGGGAGGGATCAGGGGATTAGATTAATCATAATTAGATTGATACACAGGATATTTGGAAGAATAATTAACAAACAACAATATCATGTGTAGTACAGGGTATTATAAAGTACTACAGGGCTATGAAAAGAAAGGACAACTCCTTCATAGAGATTTAATGAAATGTACCACATAGAGTACCTGACTTTTTTTTCTTGGTCCTAAAGGATAACTAGATGCTTGACTGTTAAGAAACTCAGAAGTAATTGTGAAGATTTGAGAAACATGGATTGTTTTAGGCCAAGTTAAAGAGTTTAGCATAACAAGACAGGAAAAAATTATAGGAGTTTTTATAAAAGCAATGTTGTCTAACATTTGACTTGAAAATATCACCATTAAGGTGGCAAGATAGAAGCTGACTAGACAGTGGCACACATCTTTAATTCTAGCATTTGAAGGCTAAGGCAGGAGGATTGCTGCAAGCTCAAGGTCAAGCTGGGGACATAGTAAGTTAAAGGGCAGCCTGGACTGCATAGAAAGACCATGTCTCAAAAATGAATCAAACAAAAGGAGTCAAGATAGAATGAGGAAATACATGGTGAGCTGTCTTGTTTGAATAAAAGGATTTCTGGTATTAATGGAAAGGATATCTAAGAAATAATGTCTTACATGCACGACATTTTAAAAGACAGGTGTTGCATTTTAAACATACGTGTATTAAATTTTAAAAATTAGGTTGACGAGTCCAAGTACATCCTTAGAGAACAGTTTTTTACATTGTATTTTTTCTTTACTACTTATGTCACTCACCTGAACAAAATAGATGTTTACAAATGATTATCCTTTCCTTGAACTCGTACCACATATACAGAATCACAAAGCACACCTTAAAGTTATCTTTTGTATTTTCAGTTTAGATTTTCTTAGTTTTCAATTCACTCTATTAAAGTATATGTGCCAGTATTAGTGCATAATTTAGTTTTGGCAGATATTCATCAAAGGACAACAGCAATAAGAAAAAATATCCATTAATTTGTAGATTATTTATATGCATATCCCTATCTTTTCTGATTTCAAATTCCAAGTATGTATATATGCATATATATATATATATATATATATGTATATATACACATACATACATACATATGCATATTTATTTATTTTTATTTGCCGAACCAGGGATTGAACTCAAGCTCTTGCACTTGCCAGGGAAGTGCTTATTGCACTAAGCCATCTCCCCAGCCCCTTTTACTATATTTTTAATAATCAAATACAGGTAGCCACACCATTAACAAGTAAATAATGATTGAAATGTTAAATGCGACAGACTTTACTATTCCATTTAGATGAACACTTCTAACCCCATTATACCTGTTTTTTCTTGAAAGGACTGTTGGGAAATAAAAACCTAAACAGAAATATCAACTCATGGTTAAAAGAGGAAGTTAACACTTTCTGTAAAGAAAAGCCTAGGATTTTTCTTTACAAACAGTAGTGATGATTAGTGCATTTAATTTGCATGTACAAAAAGAAAACTTGAGACTTAATAATTCATTACGTCTCAACCTAATTTGGTACATCAAATTCTATTCTCGAAAAAGCATTAAATAGACAGCAGCCCCATAAAGATGTCAATTATCATGTAATAGTCAATATAGCCTCCTTGCTCCTGGTATGTACTACATGATGTATTGAAGCATGTATTCAATTGATATTTAAGTAAGAGATACTTCATAAGGTCCGGGTACTGGTTGTACTATTGGTTGTTACTCTGTTCTTATCTTTGTTGCTGCTATTTGTTTTTACTTTTTAAAATAAATTTAAAAAATGAAAAGCAAAATAAAGTCTGAAAATACATTAGAGTACAATAAAAAACTATCTGCCCTTTACACAGCCCGAAGTACTCTGGCTGCATTTGTTTCAAAACAATGAAACACTTCTTAATGAAGTGTCTGTATTTGGGAAATCCATTTGCAATAAATGGTGAATAAGTTAGAATTAATATCAATATGTTCTGGAAGGATCTGTATTCTTATTCTCTATGTTACACTCTCCTTTCTTCTCTCTCTCTTTCCTTCTCCCTGTTATTCCATCTCTTTGCCATATTCTGAGAGCTTGAACTAAATTCAGTCTAGTGGAATTATGTATTGGTGTGGATCTAAATTAACTACTGCATTTTTGACAAAGGAAAGAGTACTTAGATGATTTTTTTATGTGTTCAAATTCACAAATACTGGGTGCCTATTTGTTTTATAACACTTTATGGATATTAGGCAGTGCAGTTAAAACAGTAAACCCTTGAACCCTATTATAGGCAATACAAATTCAATGACAACATTATATATTCACATAATTTGGTTAGTATTACCAAAAAGCTGATGATATTAAGAAATAATGTGGCTAAAATATAGACCAGGTAAGGAAGAAAAACAAGTCTAGACTTTATAATCAAGAAAATATGTTTAGGAGCCGGGCGTGGTGGCGCATGCCTGTAATCCCAGCACTCGGGAGGCTGAGGCAGGAGGATTGTTGTGAGTTCGAGACCAGCCTGAGCTACAAAGTGAGCTTAAGGCCAGCCTGAACTGTATAGTGAGACCCTGTCTCAAAAAGACAAAAAAAAAAAAAAAAAAAAAAAAAAAAAAAAAAAAAAAAAGAAAATATGTTTAAAAAGTATAGATAAAGGATTGACCAGGATTCCACTGCACAATATAACAACAAATGTTTGTCCAGGAATCTAGTGTATCGGGCCCTCTCTTCAGATCTGCTTTCCTACCCTAAACAGTGGTTTGTTTTTCAACAAGGTCATGAGGGATGACTCCATCATCATTTTTTCACTGTGTAGCTTACTTTTGAAACAGCCATACAATTAACAATTTTGAAATTCAAGCAAAGGAATACATTTTAATATGCTAGATAAACTATTTGTGATAAAAATAGGCTGGTTCTCACCTATCAATTGGTTCAAAAGCAATTTTAGAAACAATTTTGTGACTTTCAAAGGAAAGGAACAGAATTCAGAGAAAAATGAAATAGAACATAGGAAAATATGTCCAACTTCATTTATGAAAAGATAAATGCAATCTAATAGGAAACATGACTGTTCATCAAACAGGCAAAGATTTAAAAGAAAAGTTTGACAAAATAGCTTTTAGCAGTCATTAACTTCTTGGTTTCAAAACTTCTTGGTTTCTAGAGTAACAAAACCTTACTTGCAATCTAATAAATGTGCTATCTATACCCATCAGTAATCTAATGTAAGTAATGAAAGTATAACTAGTATATTCCAAATGGGCCTTTGTAAGCAAATTTTACAAATAGTATTTAAATATTTCTGGGAAATGTCTCATATAAAAATAATATACAAAGGGAACTAAAATTAAATAACAATTATGAGGTTTTATAAATCACTGCCTAAGAAACAATCTAAATTATAAAATACTTTAACTTTAAGAATGGTGGCAACTATAGAAAAGAGCATTGGAGGGATGAATTAAGATCTAATATAATTGGAGGATTATATTTAGGTGAAATTTAATTATATTACAAATAAAGTATAGGGGTAAGATAATTAGGATGTCTTAGTTACTGACCTGCTGGCATAAACATTTAAGCCTTGGTTTCCTTCTCCTTTTTATGTGTAAAAATCCAGCAGTCTCACTACCAGGTATTCTTTTTTCAAAAGCGAACAAAAATAGTATGCTGAAGCAATGTCTGTTCTCCCATTTTTGCAGCACTATTCACAGTAGCCAGGAAAGGGAAACAATGTTAGGGTTCAGAAAATGATGACTGCAAAGGAAAAAGTGGTATTTATACTTAATAGGATGCTATTTAGACTTTAAAAGGCAGAAAATCCTATTATGTGAGACAATATGAATGGACTTAGAGGATGGATGATAAGTGAAAGAAGCCAGGCAGAGGTAGAAAAATGCTGTTTAATTTCACTTATATGCGGTTTGACGTAGTCAAAGTCATAGTAACAGAGAGTAGAAGAATGTTTACCAAAACAGCATGGGGGAGGGCAAGGAAAATAAAAGGATTCAGAATTTCAAGTAAAAAGCAGAATAATTTCTAGAGGCCTAGTGTATAACATAGTAACTATAGTTACCAACACATTGTCGTTTTGTAAACAAGAGAGTAGATTTTAAGTGCTCTCCTAAAAAACTTAATTGAGGTAGTACATGTTAATTAGCTTGATGAAGGCATTCTAAATTGTAGACACACATCAAAACAACATATTGTATACAATAAATATGTATGTATACATTTATATTTGCTTATTAAAATACAATGGGCATAATTATCTCAAATTTACTAAGCTTTCATAAGATCTAAATAAGACACCATATGCAAAGATCTTGGATTTAGCATCTGGTAGATACAGATTTCTCAAGGAAACCTAGCTATAAATTATTACAGAAATAAATTTACTGGATTATTTATGTCACAACACCTATCAACAAACTATCTGGGTCTCTATTTCAACTTGGAAGCCCTGCTGATGTGAGAAAAAAAATCTCCATGTTATTAAGCTTTTATTAAATCCCTCCTCCCTAAATCATTCTTGTCTACTCTGAAACTAATTTCTTTTGTTGTTTTCTCTACTGAGCACATAATAGGTGGCCAAGAAATATTTTTATTACATATAGGTAGAAAATTGTGGAAGAAACACTGTGTTTACTGAAGGGTGACAGGTCTTTCTTTTATTAAACACAAATTACAGTGAAAAAAAACTCTGTTGGCCTAGTGAATAGAATCTTTGCTTTTTAGTCATTTAGGCCGATTTCTCAATTAGGTTATGAATTCCCCGAAGCAGATTTAGAGCACAGTCACATCTCTTTGATTCTTAACTTCCTTGTTAATCTTACTAAAAAGTTGTTCTTATGTCCTAGAACTTTTATCTTCCTATTTAGAACATTAAACCTGATATTCAAAGCAATATTATATAGAGACAAAATTATTTATCTTAGAAACAATTTCCCTAACTCCAAGTAAAACACATTGTCTCATGTATTAGGCGGTGTTCATTTTTCAAAGAGGTATATAAACTTTTGGGGGTTTCATGAAGTATTCCAGTCTAAATGTGCATGTTGTTAACCAAGCATGATGAATTATTTTATGAAGTATTTGAAATGTTGGGCTGTTCTAATCAGATATTTCATGATACTGTATTACCTATCTTTTCGCAAGCTCCTTTGATATCACTTTTTTGTTGTTGTAAGGACTGAGTTTTTTTTTTTTTTGAGTTGCACAGTTTGATAAAGTACTTTGTGAATATTTACATGATTTGTCATTAAAATTGTATCACATGCCACACTGTTTGCTACGAAGATAACTGTGTTTTTATCCACACTTTGTATTTTAAGTATGTATTTGTCAACTCAGGAGCATGATTACTAACTGTTTTACATATGCAAGTATGTGTGACTTGTAAAAGTGTCATTAACAGTGACATCTAGAAAGTAAAGTCAGAAAATCACAACCCAAGAAATTATTTACAACTTATCAATGTTTGCCTTCAGTTTTTCAATCAATTTCCTCAGCCAATCTCCTTATAGATCTTCAATTTACAACTTGTACCTTCCAAACAGCATTCACTTTTTCAAAATAAACCAGAGTTGTTCGTAAAATGAGATATTTCAATGTCATTTAAGAGACCATGAAAGAACTCACATGGAAGGAGAAATGCCTGTTATTATTATAAGAGTATTAGTACCACAGAGTAGATGAAACTGCTTAGAAACTATGATTGTAATACAGGTAATTGTAATGAAAATCATGGCAACTGATTTCATTTACATTGTTTTATTCTTTGGGGCATTGGCTCCTTGATTTCTGTAGCTGAATTTTAAAATACCTGTCCATAACGTCAAAGAACTTGTTTTTAGAAAATTCAAAGAGTAGTCCACAAAGTTTAGTAACTAAATTTATGGATGAAGAAAACAATGAAAAAGAAATGACTCCAGGGAGTTCAGAATTAAGAGACTGGAAGCACTGATGCCTTTAATAGAAAGGGGAAATGGTCACGAGCCATTTAATGTGGGAGTGCATAATGAGTTCCATTTGGGATATTTAATTTTGAGACTTATGGGGGAATACTTAATTGGAGATGTTCTGTAGGTGTAATGATATTAAGAAGGGAGGAAATTCAATTATAGCTCCACCAAATTATATCCGCCATGTCTAAACTATATTGATTGTCTGTTTGGATAGCTGGTAAGTGTAGCTGGTGCACAACATAATGGAGCTGAATACTCTTAAGCTCCTCTTCAGGTCTATGTTCTTTGAGTCCATGAAGAATACAGAGGGTGACAAAGAAGAAAAGGAATGTGGCCAGCTGTTTTACTTGTCTTCTTCTAACCACTCTTCTATTTCTCTTATTACGAGCTGATAATACTGTGCAATGGTCAATCAATTTCCCATGCAATTGAGAGTATAAAAATCAGGCCAACACTTGAAAGTAGTGAGAATCCCTGAAAGTGTTACAGAAATACATGATGTTTTTTGTGTTTTTATGCCTATTCTCTACTTACAGATTACAGAATTTTGCTAAGTACATGAATTAAAAGGAACTGCCATTCTTTACACAACTAAAACTTTATAAAAACTATTTTCAGATCATTAATATGCTTTTCAATGTCTGAAGAATCCAATCAGAGCTTGCTTTTACAGCCCCAGGTTTGGAACTTCCCTGAAATACTGAACACTTCAGAAACATAAATCTCCACTATTGTTCTAAGTCAACATGAACTTTCATTCCTCTAAGTTTTTGCGTACACTGGTCCTTCATTCCTTGAATGTAACTTCTACTATTCCATATGCTCAGTTTTCCATCTATAAATTCTTACCATCATTGAGTTTCATTTCAAAATTTTCTTTGTCTTTTGTCCTAATGCAAGTAGGTAGAATCATTTACTTCACTGTGTGTGTGTGTGTGGAGGGGGAGGTAGAGCAAATATCTGAACCAAACTCACCCTCTCCTTGAGACAGGCTCTCATCAAGTCATTAAGTTGCCTGACTGGGCTCATCCATCTTCCTTCCTCGATTAGAGTTTATATTGCACTCCTATCTTTCCTCTTTTTTTTTTTTTTTTTTTTTGCAGAACTGGGGATTGAACTCAGGCCCTTGAGCTTGCCAGGGAAGCACATATTCCACTGAGCCATCTCCCCAGCCCTTATCTTTCCTCTTGTATCACTACTGTTGTATATTTAAAATATATTCTACTTACACTGTACTATATCAGTACTTTTATCTTTATTTTTTGATGTATTTGGTACAGGGTCTCACTACACAGCTCAGACTCATAGTGATCTGCCTGTTTTCAGTCTCCCAAGCGCTGGGATTACATATGCACCCCACCACACTTGAACTGGGTTGCCATCTCATTGTGCTAGGGTGCAGGGCCAGCACGACCTGCAGTGATATGGATTGAACCCCTGTCCCTGTGCATGCCTAAGTAGGTGCTTAGTCCATTGAGCTAGCTCGGTGGTCCTCATTACTACATTTTAAACACAAGTGTATCACCTGTTCATTTCTATATCATCTATACTTAATTAGACCCTAAAATAGAAATAATTCTAGTTTGGTAAATCAATGATGAAAAGCTTTAGTTTTGAAGGAAAGTGTATTTGTTGCCTTTCTTAGTAGTTAGTTTCATCAGTAGCAAGCTTTAAAGTTAAACTAATGGAATGAGAGTGGAAATGGAATCCTAGCAAGGAAATAATCTTAAATTAACTGCAATCACAGTTGTGACCAATAAAGGAACTGTGCTCCATAATTGCTAGTAGAAGAATGCATATTTACTATTAATTATTGCATCATTTTGATTATTAAAATGTAGAGGTAATTAGCTTTATATATATATATATATATATATATATATATATATATATATATATATATATAGTAAATTAATTAGAAAACATAGAAACTGTATTTTTCACTTGCTGAGTCCATTTATATGGACAAAGAATACATCAGAAAAAATTAATATACATTTGCTGCAGATTCAAGGAAAGATATAACTATATAACTATTTGTGTACGTATTTGTACATACAAACATACACTCATGTGCTATCTCTATTGTTTGTCAATTATATGGGAATACAATTGTTGTACTTTCAAATACTAATGAATACATAAAAATTAAAAACATGAATGAGTTTATACCAAAAGCAAGGCAACTAAACACAGCATGGAACAATGGACCATATAAGAAGTTACATATTTGTCCCTAAAGTTCTATGGAAATTAGTTATATTTACTTTGCAGAATAACATTGTACTTCATAGTAAGCTTTGAAGAAATACTTACAGTATCACAACTGAATAGAAAACGGAAAACTGTCCAATGATAGATGTGCCAAATTGGATTATTCTTGCTCTTCTAAAGTGAGATGTCCCAACTTAGACCTAGCCAATTTTTATTAGAACTAAAGTGGAGGCATTGGGTTTCTAGCCCTCTTAGATTTTTAGGAAGAAATTGGTATTTTTCTACCTAATCTGATGGATTCATTTACTTATTGATCAAACTAAAATATAATATTTAAGGAAGATCCATAAGCATAAAGAAGCATATTTCATAATTTATGAACACAAATCATAAATGCCTATTTAACATTGGCATATTATTACTGAAGGTTTTCATGAGATACACATTGTATAGGACTAAACTTGAAAACTGGTAAAATAAATTAATAGAATGTATAGAAATCTAATGATGATATGTGCCCTGAATTGTGTCCTGCAAATTTTGAATAGGGCTGTGGATTTCAGTTTCAGAAGAAGGTTCAAACTAATGAACAATTCAGGGTTGGCCAAATAGCTCAGGAGACTAAAGCGCCTGCAAACAGGCACAGGAGCTGGGCTTCCATCCCAGAGCCTACTGAGCTCACCCTGCTCCTAGGGCTCACTGAGACAGCAATGGAAATTGGGTATAGTGGCACATGGCTTAATCCCAGCTCTTGGGAGGCTGTAAACAGGATGAGCTATTAGAGATATCTTATAGACCCTGTCCTAAAATACAAAAGAAAAAAGTGAAAATGTGTTTCAGTTAAAGAAGAAATGACCAACCATAGATTATTTTTCATCTTGATAATGTATAATTTCAAATTTGGGTATATAAAAGCCAAAAAAAACCTAAACAAACAAAATCAAAGCATAAAAGTGCTGAAAAATTAATAGGTACAAAAGAGATATTGCCCTAAGCAAAAGGAGCCAGAAGTGGAGACTAAAGATATTTAGAAAAATGTTATTGGATTTATATTTTAGCTCAGAGCTTATCCACCAAGTGAGCAAATCAGCAAAGTCACAGAGATCTATAATCCTTGTACCTACCACTGGTTGGTGTAGGTGATTAGATGTGAGAAAATAGTGCTTTATTTATTCTTGGCATATTAAAGTGAACTAGAGGATTTAAATAAACTGCAGGAAATTCAATGTAACAGTTAAAATAAATGACTAAGGAGCTAGATCTTAATCTGTGTAAAGCTGAAAGAACAAAATATGCACAGTTTAGCTCTGTGCTAATGAAAGGAAAGAGATAACACTAAAAATAACCAAATGGTACAAGCTTCAAGGCAGCCGAAGAGTTCTGGCACAAATGGATCTATCTGGAAAAAAATGAGACTTAATTACACAAAGGAAAAACTGTTGACTGTGAGAAAAATTGTCCTGCAACTAAATGAGTGCTATTGAATGGGGAACCATCAAAGAGAGGCAGTGACGAGGATGTTATCTTACAGCTTGTAAAAACTAAAATGAGATACTTGCTGGAAAACCCATTACCGGATAAAGAGCTCCCTCATCCTGAGGAGATAGATACACATTCACTCAGAGAGGAGTGATGCAATGCAGACACACTGTGGCAACACTGGTCCTGAGTCAGGTTGCAGGTGGCTGTCCCGAAGGCATTAGTTGTAGTCTTGTTCAACATACTTTGCTTCTGCATCATGTGTTTTCCTTACTGGACACTGCAGTTGAGTGCTGTGACTGTAATTGATGTTACTTGTAACTACCAATAAGTAATAAAATCCACTTCACAGGGCTGGCCAGATTGCTCAGCAGACTAAAGTGCCTACTTCAGGAAAGTACAGCGACTGAGGTTTGATCCCCAGCATGCTGGGCCAGCCCTGCTGCCTGCAGTGTGCTGAAACAGCAATTGAGACTGAACATGGTGGCATTCACCTGCAGTCCTAGCACTTGAGAGGCTGAAAACAGGAGGATCACTACAAGTTTGATCTACATAGTGAGACCCTGTACACCCTGAAGACCGTGTCCTAAATTCATAAAAAAAATCCACTTCACAATAAAGTTATAACACAGGCGGATCTCCACAGACTTAATGTCATCAAAAATATTATCAGTAAATCAATGAATAGTGGTAGTTATAACCAAACCAATATGTTCAGAATTTAATCAATACAATGAGCAGCATTTCCAAGTATACCTTAAGCATAATTACAATAAAATTATCTTTTACAAATAAAGTAGTAAACAATGAATATTCAAATTCCATTAAAAATACTTGCTATATTGTTTCTCAAATCCTATGTTGTTTTCTACTTTTCCCCAATGTTCAGTTATTTGTTCTCTTCTTGTAATATAATAATTTAGGGAGCTGGGGAGATGGCTCAATGGAATAAGTGCTTGCCTGGAAAGCACAGAGGCCTGAGTTCAATCCCTGGTTCTGTCAAAACAAAAAAAAAATATGATAAGGTATATATAAAATAATATATTTGTTGTCATAAGGAGAACAGGAGCCAGGGAGATGGCTCAGTGGAATGAGTGCTTCCCTAGCACGCACAAGGGCCTGAGTTCAATCCCCAGTTCTGCAAAAAGAAAAAGGAGAACAGTCCTCAAATTTCTAGCCAATATAATTCTATCTTGTAGTGGGCCACTGTTCTGCTGCTCATGGTAGCTCCATACCATGCTGAGGCTATGTGCTGGACCATACCTGAACACGACTGGAGCTTTGTAGTCCCTGACAAGATCTCTAGACATTCTGAACAGGATGAGCAGGACACAGAATACATATTTGTAACATTTGCCAAGGACACTTATCTTTTGCTTCTATTTTGCTATTTCCTTTAGTGTGCAGTATAACCAGAAATAGCCAGATATCATGATACACATCTGCAACTCTGGCACTCTGGGAGGCTGAGTCAAGAGGATCCCCTGTTTCATCCCAGGTTGAGCAAATTAGTAATACCATGTTTAAACATTTTTGAAAGGCTAGGGATATAGCTCACTATAAAGACTATTCTCAATTACCAGTACCACAAATCAGGCAAACCAAAACAAAAAACAGTAGCACAAAAAGGGGAGTTGGCAACTTTGGTAGTGTAGTACCACAGAAGTCATTTACTACTGTACAAGATACCCCTAATCAATTCATTGATCCATTAAACTGGACTTATATAAGTCATTCTTTGGACTTCTGGTACCATTTCAATTTGGAGGCAGGTACTTCTTTTATGGTTTTCCAGGAAATTTACTGAACAGTAATATGTAAGTTATAAACCATAATAAGGCAACAGACACATCCCTGAACAAAAAACCATAATACTCACAAAAAATTTGCACTTGAAGCTCCGTGATCTTACACCAGCCCTCCATTCTGCTGCATTCTTCTCCTTGCTAGGGGTTAATTATCACACAGAACAAGTTTTGTTTTAAGTCTTTGTGTCTTGAGCTTTCCAGAATGTTGTCTGATTTAGGATCAGGACATTGCACTCCATGAGGGAGTCAATTTTGTAAAAAATATTTTCCTTTTTTTGAAATTCACACATTCCACTCATTCATTCATATTGTCTACGATTTAGTAGTGCTACAACATAGTTAAGTATCTGCAATAGGCTTTTGAGCCTAAGACATTTACTCCATAGCCCTTTTAGGTAAATTATATCTTTGGGAATGAAAGTGTTTTTAGTCTATACTATTAATTTATGATCTGCCATGGTTTGCAGTATTTGCAAGGGGAACAATATAATACAGGACACATGTTATCATATCAGTTTATAAAGAATGACCCACGAATCATATACAAGTGTAGGACATCTATCCATACACTGAGTACTAAAGAATCCAGCTGAGGGCTTGGATCCTAATATCCTGCATGAGTCCGGCTGAAAACTCAGAGCTTATAACAATGCTGTCCACAAGTCCAACTGGAGGCCTGGAGTTCCTGACAAAGTCTAATGCAGATTCGCTTCACAGATCTGTGCTAGAAAGGCCCAAAGTTCACTGGTGGGAGCTACAAAGTCTATGCCACCAGGATGAATGATTTATGCTAGTGGGCTGAGGGATCAGAACTGGATTCAGGAAACAATGCTCAAGACACGCACCACAGCTCCCAGAAAGGTTTCCCAGCCATCATCAGCAACAATGAGGTCCACAGCTACTCCAGCAATGAGGAAAGCCAGGTTCCTCTCAGGCAAGCCACTGTGACAAGCTTCTCTATGAGGCTGAATAGTGCACCGTGCTCCCCTCCAGAGCCAGGAAGTGATACTCAATATGAGGACCCAAGCTTTTCCAAAGTTTCATCAGAAAAGCTGATATGACAATCTCATCCAGCAAAACAGCCCAAGAAAACCAGCAGCTTGCAACAGCTCCAACAGCTTCTCCAGCATCCAAGAGCATTCTGACAGCTTCTCTTGTTCTGCCTTTATGCTTCTGGTAACAACCTTTAGGTGGGCATCGCACACACAGCACCGCACTACTTAATTCAGCTGAGTTTAAGATGACCCACTGAACTATACACTATGTGGTTATTCCATGTTCTTATAGATACATAGAATTGATTACTTACACTGCTATACAACATTCTAAGATATGAGCAAGGTTGAGCTACTTCTTGTTATGAACATTGCAGATATTAATATCCTGTCCCACTTGCTGGTATTGAAGATTTGGTATAAATCAATGTTCTCACTCAGTTTTTATTAATTTTCTGAACAAGGAAATCATACATATTCATCAAAATAGTTTTCAAAAAACAATAGAATTCAGGGGAACAAAATGTATTTGCATTTTCCCCAAGAAATTTGTAGTCATACCTTGGGTCATGAACTTGTTGTTCGCAAAAAATTTGTTTCTCAAAATGCAGCATTTGGCAAAATTTTACCTTTGTTTGAAAATTCTGTATGGGTTGACAACATGACCACATCCACCTTTCCCACACAAACACAAACGTGGCCATTGTTTCCAAAATCATAGAACAACTCAAGTTCATGAACCGAGGTACCACTGTATTGTATTTCCTCTTTTGCTATGAAATCCTCACCAATTAATAGCTATGGGTTGATTGCTACATCCACTTCCTTATACTTCGTTACTATCATTAGTGATTCATACATCTCATTTGAATGATTTTATTAGAAAGTGTTACTTGTCAATAAACAACAGGGGTAGAGATAGGAGGTAATAACAGACCAATAAAATGAACAAGCAGGATTGAACAAACTCAATTAAGCTCCTGAAACATTTAAAAAGTTGTAACACATATGTTCTGTTTTTGGAAGGCAGCTATGCTCACCACTATACCACCAACGCCCATTATGTTCTGTTTTTGGTATTTTGCAAAGACTATCATTCAGGAATCCAAGGATATTTCACATCTTTACTTAAATCTCTGAATCCCCTCAGTAAAGTTGAGTGTATATTAGAGTTACCCAGGGAAATTTTTAAACTGTGACGCTGGGACCACAAAGCACTTAAGTTAGAATCCCTAGAAGTAGAACCCAGCCATCACTATATGTAAAAGTTCTAATGTGCAGTCAAAGTTGAAAATTACTGATTTTGTGCTCTCTTTAAGACCTGCCCAGTGGAACTCCATGCTAATTCTGGTTCTCTTAGTAATTTATATTTCACAGGAACTAAATGCTACCTTACCTCATGTTATTTATAATAAACATTATAGAACTACTAGATGTGTGTTCTGGGAAAATTGTACTTAACAAAAGAAATAAAAGTATAGGAACATACAAAATACCCTATGATAGTCCATATCACTTATGATATTTACTCTTTCATTTACTCTTTCATTTCTGTGTCTTTACACTGAACAGTCAGTATTCAGAGGAGTTCAGAGCTTTCAGAAATGCACCAGTGAGGAACACTTTATATTCTGTCCCTAATAAATGAAAGTGTTCTTTTCCTCTGAGACAAGTCAGTAACAAACAAGTATTTTCTAGCAACTGAACTGCATCTACCTACTTAATCCCCATTGTTCACTGAGCATTATTAGGGATGTAACAAGTATTAGTTACTAGTAATCTGAGTTACTGTAGAATTAGTCAATCACATGAGAGTTAAAAAAAATTAGTAACAGCTTTTATATGTGAAACGGTACCTAGACTCTTCTAAAGTAGGTAGTCACCTTCATTATTTTGTCCTTTTTCAGCTGTCATATTGGCCTACGATATTTTTAAAGTAGAAAATTTTTCACATGTAGAATATAGCCTCTGAACAGTCAGGATATCAAGTATAAAAGACTTCGTAGTACATTTATTGTTACTACTTAGAAAAACACATTTTTAAATTTAGAGATAATTGTCTAAGAAATGAGCCACAGGGGCCAGGGAGATAGCTCAGTGGAATAAGCGCTTCCCTGGCAAGCACAAGAGCCTGAGTTCAATCCCTGGTTCTGAAAAAAAAAAAAAAAAGAGAAATAAATGAGCCACAACTAACATAAAAATACATATAACTTTTGAAAAAATTTGACATTAAATGCACTCCAAGGCAAATCAAATGGCTGGTATAAAGTTGAGAAAGTGGTATGATCATGTACTCAGAATAAACAAGGGTAAGATTACAGGGTGATTTTTACCAGGCCACAAAATCTACAATAACCATAAACATATTCTACATTTATAGTCATAAATAGTATACTAGGTGTCATATATCAGAGTTTGGTAAAATAATGTACTTTCACTGCTACTTTTCTCCTTTGTTTTAATTGTGTACTCACAAGATAACCTTCCAATAATAATTTTACTTACCATTTAAGTGTGCTCATCTCTGTGTCGTACACTAAGTTCAGAAGTTCTGCCCATCTGCTTTACTTCTAAAGGTCATGGGAGCTAAATTTCTATCATTTCTGGGGATTGTAAAGCACAAAGAAGAATAAATGTCTGGAGAACTCTGAACAAAACTCGTTCTCTTCTGTTCAAAGCATTTCACTTACAATGCTTTTTGTGATCTTATTTCTGAATTTCTGTTGCATATTTGACATCAGTTGAGGCAAGAGAGCATGAAGAGATTCATGCAACATATCTTTCAACTATTCCTTGCCACTGTGCTCAAATTTGGGGTTTGTAATACTCCATAAGCACAGGATTCTGGTGCCACTAGAATAAATTACAAGAAGATAACAGATAACGATGTAATGTCTTTCACTAAGTTAGTAGGAGCATACAAAAATGCTTTCCTTGAGAAACAATGTTGACTGTAAAAACAGAGAAGGTGGCTGTGCAATACTAAATATATTATTGACCAAGAAGATGCCACCTATGTTAGTTCCTTATAGTAACCAAATATTATACTTCCACTGACAATGGTAATGTACAAGGACATGGAAACACAGGGCTACTTCTCCTTCCTTTCTCATCCCTTGATATTCAGTATCAAGCCAAAGGTTACTTTGTTGATTAAGTGTGTACAGAGGAAGGCATGAAATTTCTGTGCTTAGGTTCCACTCTTTTCATAAGAAAAATGCACATAAGTGTATGAATGGGCCATGACATATAACTTATGCTATTTCACTGGTTCTGCATATGAGCTAAATATTTCATTGTCATTTAAAATGAGACTGACCCAGATGGGGAGATAGCTCAGCATTCTAAGTACCTGCTTGCAAGTGCAAGCACATGGGTACAATCCCTGGCATCGCATGCCCTGCTAGTCCCAGAAGCTCAAGTACACTGTGCCAGCCATCAAGTAAGTGGCCAGTCCTGGGAAGTCTGAGACAAGAGGATCACTACAAGTCCAGGCTGTGTAGTGACATCCTCCACCAAATAAATAAATAAAACATTTTTAAAAGTTAATAAAGTAAAATGGCCCTGACTCAATTCAAATAGGAACACTGAAATTCATGTTAACATTCACATGTTTTTTAAGAAGTTAGAATGATTTCAAATAGTAAATTTGAAAAAATGATGTATTGACAAAGAACCTAAGGAATATGGAGAAAAAAACCTTTATGAAATTTTTGGCTTTTAAAAGAATAACTGATCACACATAGACCCATTTTTAAAAAAATTTAAAATAATAAGCAATAGGACCACCCAGATAGCTCAGCGGATTAAAGCGCCTGCTTAGGCAGACACAGGGGCCTGGTGTTCAATCCCCAGCCTGCTGTTCTGTCCCTGTCCACGGGGCTCAATGAGACTGAGACTGAGACTGAGCCTGGGCATGGTGGTGTACCTGTAAGCCCAGCACTTGGAGGCTGAAAACAGCAGGATCATTACCAGCATGATTGGTGCAGTGAGACTTTGTAGCGCCTGTACTAAATGCATTAAAATAAAATAAAATAGGGGCCAGGGAGATGGCTCAGTAGAATAAGCGTTTCTCTGGCAGGCACAAGGGCCAGAGTTCAATTCCCGGCTCCACCAAAAAATAAAAAATAAAATAAAATAAAATGAAATATAATATAATAAGGAAGATCCAGTTGCTGGTTTATATCTCATATTGGGAGAAGGAAAGAAACTGCTGAAAAGGAAAGAACAACTGGGATGAGGGAATGGAGAAAAGAAAGAATGAAGAAAGGAAAATACAGATACATATACAAGAGATAGCTAAGATAATTGTGCTTACTTCAATTGCTTTATGTTTTTATCTCCTCTCCTTCAAATAAAAGGGTCTCTTGATCTAGTTTCTAACACGTAGCCCATAAATGGACTCACATTTGATGAAACTGCAGACATACATGATTGCCAAGGGCATGGAGCTAGTAACCCAAAGCACAACACCAGGAGCAAATGCAAAACATTTCTCTTCTATTTGAAAATAAAGATAAAAGGAGCATTTAATGACTATTAAATCATTCATGTAAATGTCATTGGGGCAACACATTTATCAGACTGTACATTTTTTTTTTTTTTTTTTTTTTTACTTTTCTAAGATATAAATGTCTTTCTGGCCAAAGTTTTAGGTTGCACAAAATATTATCATGAGTAGCATTTTAGACTTTGAAAAAGCTTTCAATTGGCAATTCTTTTGAATATTTCGCCAGAAATTAGAGAAATAAACTCAATTTCTGCTTAAATCATTTTTTCAAAAAACATTTAATATAGAAATATGCAGTTAATTTTGGATACGTGGCTGAATTGAAATAGGAAGAAGTATTAACATTTTGCATGATACAGTGTACAATGTGGCAGTTTGTAGTGGAAGAAAAGTGCTTCTAAAGCAGATAGTATTTTGAGCAATTGAAAAACAATTTATGTACATTACCAGTTTACTCCTTACACGCTGTGCTCCTTTTCAATTTTCACTAGGCTTTCTTAACCTACTAAATGTTTAAAGTTTTTTCTACCTTACTTACTAAAATTATTCCGTTAAACTGGGGCATATTTTGCACACCATGGGGCTCTCTAAAAATATGTGGCCTATCCAATTCATGAGAGCAGGGCTAAATTCATTCTCTCTCCTATCTCTGTCTCTCTCTCTCTCTCTCCCTCCTTCCCTCCCTGTCTCCCTCCATCCATCCAACCCTCTTTCTTTCATTCACTTGCAATGGAAGTTAGGGAAAAACACATATCCTGACTTGTTAGGAACATAAAACCTCACAATTGAGCAACTGAGTGTGTTTTGTCCTGAGCTTGCCTGCCTATAGTCAAAGGAAGGGACTGAAAAGAGAAAAGCATTACAGTTAAGAGTTAGGTCATGATGTTCCCAAATAAAGATAGAAAGAAAAAAGAACACGAATGGTTTCCAGAGAAGGTTACACCATGACCATACTTAGAATGAGAAAAAATAAACACTATGCCGCAGCCAGAAAATAATTGCACTGTCGTCCACTCAATGACTGTTTGCCTAACAATAATCACCAAGACCTTATAGTCAATAATATATCCAGCCCCATCTGAAAATTCCCACCTCTCAAGTAGAATAAAATATGACTTAGTATATTACTTTAGCTGTAATTCAGAACCTGCTCTAGCCTTCCAACACCCTTTTTAGGATGAACACTGGCCCAAGTGCTGCAATAACTCACCCAGCCCATTCTCAATGAAATGCCCTTCTGGTTCTCACGCAGCAAGCTAAATTAATCTCTGTGGCACACACACACACACAACAAAGTGTTTATGGATTATTTAGCCACTAGGCATATATTTCTTGCATTTTCTTAGAGAGAAATTAACATCAGCCCTTTCTTGCCCTCTGATAAATAACATTTCCAAAAACATGAAGAGAAAAAATTAGTATTTCCAACTGTTCTTTATCTAAAACATTTACAAAATAGACTTGATCTACTAATTTTTTTCTTATGCGCACATAATATATTTTGCTAATAACTAACAATATGTCTTTAAGTCAGTCTTAAAGACACTATGAGGGCTGGCAAAATAGTTCAGTGTACCAACCACTTGATTAGGCAAGCACAGGGATGATGGTTTGATCACAAGCACCACATGCTTCACCAGCCCTACCACTGGGCACAGTGAGCCAGCCACCAAGACCAGACATGGTCGTGTATGCCTGTAATCCCAGTGCTGGAGGGGCTGAAAACAGGAGAATCACTGAGTCTGAGCCGCGTACTGATACCCAGTAGTAAATACATAAGACATCATGGCAGCTAAAGATGTGACAGCAAGAGCAAGAATTCCAAATTATGACGTTTTGTAGCTAATAATTTAAATTCAGTATTGTATTTATTTTTAAAATATCTTTCAACATATCTTCCAATTTGAACATCAGCTTCCAAAAAATTGTAGGGTTCTTTAATTCTATATTCTGCATGCCACCAGAAAACGTAATAAAACCAAAATCAGATGTCCTGAAAACAAAAAAATTCTCAAAGGGAAAGATCAGTTGAGACATTATTAAAGTATGAACATTCCAGAGAACCTTCTCTTTCTTCTGCCTACCAAATGAAATTCTCTTACCTTTCCCAGAGCTGCGTGTAGGTGCATTAAATAGGGAGGTGTGACTAACATCTCAGGAAACTCAGAAACTTTGATATTGTTATTTGGATTTGAGAAATTAGAGGAGAATATGGGCAGAATTGAGTCCAGGAATGCTCTCCTTTAAAGCAGACAAGGTGATATGACATTGAAACTATAGAAAAGAAAATGTAAGCCTACTACTATAATTATTTGTATAAAAGTATATATTTAGGGTTTTATAATAATGTATATGTTGTTTATATGTTGTGCATTCTGCTAAGGGATTTTTGATAAACCACAAGAGATCTAATTATAGATAAAGGAAAAATAAGAAAACAACATAAAAGTGGAATTTACAAAATTGTGAGAAGAAATGCAATACGAAAAGTAAAGAACTGTAAAAATCCATTAAATTCTCTATTTCATCTACTGAGAGTTTAGTAGACCCAGATGATACTTCGTATAAAATATATGATATATAAGTTGTATCATTCCTTAGCATTATATAGAAGTTGACTGGGTCTGACACTTTATTTTAGTTTTTCATGTATTTAGAATACCTTTAATATCAATGAGTAACCTCAAAATTTACATTTTAAATTCTCTCCTTTTGAGATATCTAATCATACTAGCACTTACTTAATGCTAGATAACTGTGTCATTTCCATTTTTACTGTAATAAAAATTAAACCCTAAAGATGAACATAAATCAATCCTGCATTTATATAAATTCAGAATGGAATTTCTGGAAATTCAGTAATGTTAAAAAGTGGCATGCCAAATAAAGTTTATGCACACTTTCCTGAATAGCACACTGTTTATGACAGATGTAGCATAATGTTGTTCTGCATCATACTGATTTATTTTTAAAATTTAATTAGTATATATTCGTGATATACAACAGGAATATTGATCTTATGGAATTGATAATATATGCATATCACATCTTGATACATTTTACTGAATCCATCAAATGACACAAGTGTGCTAAGCAAAAAAATTAAGCAATTTTATTTTCATTTCTTTGATTATAATTGAGAAATAATCACTTTTTCTATTCCATTGGAATTTAAATCTATTCTTTTGTATATCATTGATTAAAAGTAAGCGGTATGTTTATTCTATTTTTTTTTTTCTTTTGGAAGAACCTGAAACTGAACTCAGACCCTTGTGCTTTCCAGGGAAGTACTTATTCTACTAAGCTATCTTCCCGGCCCCCATTTATTTTTAATTGAATCCTAAAATTGAATTTGTTTATTGAATTATAATAAAATTCTTCTAAAAATACCTATATGTGTTTTCTATTTTATATTTTAAGTTTGTGTAAATTATTAAAAACGACTTTGTTATGACCATGTTGTAGAAATATGACCCATTGTTTCTATTCTTTAGGATTCTTTTTTAATTTATTTAGTATAGGTCTACAGAGTCTCACTGTACAGATCAGATTCACAGTGATCCTACTGTTTCCAGCCATCCTCCTCCATGCCGCCCATGCCTGCCCAGCGCCAGAGACCTCCAGAGACAGAGAGACCCAGGGTCTGAGACAGCAGCTGACTCCAGAGACCTCCTGGATCCCGCCAAAAGCTCTCCCAGCGAGTGGGAATTTGCACAACTCACCAGGCTTCCCAGATCAGTGAGAGTGTGGTGAGTCTGAGGGAGACCCATTGGCTTCTTCCCACTCATGCTACCTGGATCCCTGCCCCAAAACCCTCCAAGCCAGTGACTGCCTGAAACCTCAGGACCCACTCACCAGCACCTCCCCGGATCCCCTGCCTTAAAACCCACTGAGCGAGTGGGAATTTCCCCAAATCTCTGGGCAGCAAAGTTCAGTCAGTGTAGAAATCCAGGCCCAGCGTGCCTGAGAGACACTTCCCAGGGATTCTCTGCCCCCCCACTCCCTGTGGCCCAGTGAGAGCTCCAGGCACACTATGCCAGAGAAACATTTCCAGGTGCTTACTGTTCCCACCCCACAGCCCCAGACCCAGTACAGGTTGGCCTGGAGTGAGAACTCCAAGCCTGCCACACCGGAGGGACATTTCTCAGCAATCCTCGGTCTTATGCCACAGACCGAAACTCAGCACAGCCTGGCCTGTGAATGAAGGCTCCAGGCCCGCTGCACCAGAGGGACCTTTCCCAGCTTTCCCAGTTATGGCCTGTAGATCTAGACACAGCACAGGCTGGCGAACTCAGTACAGCTTATCCGGTGAATAAGATCATCAACTATGCTTTTGTGAGACCAGAAGACCCACCAAAGCCCAGGCGCGCCTACCTGGGGAACAACCGGCCTGACACAGGAGGGCTGAACCTGGAAACCAACAGAGGGCAGCCAAAGGAGCTGCTGTGAAAAAGGAACTGAACAGAACAGCTAGATCCAGGATAGGCATACTGGAAAATCTCAAAATTAATAGACTGGCACCAAATCTCATAACAAGCTAAGGTTATAGCTGCCCCAAAGCTCTACACCAAAGGGGAAAAGTCAGTGCTATACAAAATGACAAAAGGAAGGGGAAAAATGCAATCCCAGAACTCGAGTACATCAGGAAGGGCAGAGGACACTAGCTCAGCTGCAATGAATGAACTAACAGATATAGCAGCAAAGGAACAACAGCAGAAAGCTATAGAGGAAATAAAATGAGAAGTAATTCCCCAAATTAAAAAAGAAATATATGAATACATAGTATCTGAAATAAAGCATGGATTCCAGAAACATTGGGTGGAAAAACGATGCTCACCCAGACCAAGTGCAGAGAGCACTATTGCAGCTGATATATATGAATTAACAGAATCTGAAGCAAAGAAACAAAAGCAGAAAGATAATGAGGAACTCAAAGCACAAATCAGTTCTGAAATCAAAAAAGAACTTTTTGAAGTCATAGGATCTGAAATAAGAAAGAATTCCAGAAATATAAAGAAGAAATCCAACTTGGAAGAAACACAGCAGAAAAAGAATTAATAACTATTTCTAAAGAAGACATGGATAAAAAAATTGAGGAGATCAGAAATATGATGGATTCCTTGAATGAGCAATACAGAAAAGAAATAAAACACATGAAACACAGTCAAAGAGATACAGAAGAATTAAAAATATCAATCAAGACTCTACAAAACCGTCTCAGTGAAGGCAAAGACAGAGTTTCAGATCTTGAAGATGCCGGAGCAGCTAGTGAAAAGGTGTGAAAGGATCTCTTAAGAACAATGAGAATGCAGGAAAAAATAATCCATCACCTGCAAGATGAGGCAGGATGAACAATGTGAGAATAATTGGTATCAACGAGAATGAAGGAGTCAATATAAATGACATAAAAAGAATTTGGGGAGAAATAATCACAGAAAACCTCCTAAATATGAGGAAACAATCCAACATTCAGATCACTGAAGCATACAAAACACCAAATAACCTCAACTCAAGTAGAAACACACCGAGACATATAATAGTTAAGATCACAGAAATTCAACACTAAAATAATATACTGAAAGCTGCTAGAGAGAAGAAGGAGCTCACATTCAAAGGAAAAGCCATCAGAATTACAGCCGACTTCTCTACACAAACAATGAAGGCAAGGAGAGCATGGAGCAGAGTTCTTCAAGTCCTACATGAAAACAAATTCCAACCCAGACTATTATGCCCTGCAAAACTCTCTTTCAAGTTTGATGGATAACTGAAATATGTCCATGGCAAAGAACAAATAAAGAATTTCATGATGACAAAGCCATCCCTTCACAGGCTGCTGAAAGATGTTCTAGAGAGAGACCACAAAGACCAGAACTCCATGAATGAGAATGGAAGGAACCCACTAAACAAGACAGTCAATTAAACTTAGGTTATAAAGGAGTAAACAATACCAGGTAAATATCATGACAAACATAAGTCAGCACATTTCAATTATAACCATCAATGTAAACAGACTCAATTCTCCAATTAAGAGAAATAGACTGGCACAGTGGATTAGGAAACAAAATCCAACATTATGCTGTATACAAGAAACATACTTAACTCAAAAGGACATTCATAGGCTCAAAGTCAAAGGACGGAAAACAATACTACATGCGCCAGCACCTCAGAAAAAAGCAGGAGTAGCAATTCTGTTCTCAGACAGTCTCAACTTCAAACTAAGAATGATCAAATGACACAAAGAAGGCCACTATCTATTGGTCATGGGAAAAACTCAAGAGCATGAAGGAACACTCATAAATATCTGTGCACCAAACACAGGAGCACCCAACTATGTAAGACAAATGTTAACGGACATGAAAAACTTAATGCCTAAGAACACAATCTTAACAGGAGATTTTAACACACCCTTATCTCAAAAAGATAGCTCAACCAGACAAAAAATTAGCAAGGATGTAGGAGAACTGAACCAGAGCTTGGAACAAATCGAACTGGTGGACATATACAGAGTGTTCCACCCAACCACAGCTCAATACACATTTTTTTCAGCTGTACAAGGGTCATTTTCAAAAACAGACAAAATATAGAAATTATTCCATTCATACTATCTTACCAAAATGCAATGAAATTGGAAATAAATGATAAAAGAAACCAGAAAATACCACTAACTTCATAAAATCAACACCCTACACAGAAATAAATGGGATTCAGAAGAAATTCAACAAGAAATTCAACAATATCTACAATTCAATGAAAATTCAAGTACAACTTACCGGAATTTATGGGATGCGATGAAAGCAGTTCTTAGAGGGAAAATAATAGCTATGAACTCACATATTAGGAAAACAGAAAAGGAACAAATTAGCACCTTAATGTTGCACCTCTGAGAACTAGAAAAAGAAGAACAAACAAAACCCAGAGTGCAAAGACGGGAAGAAATCATAAAAATTAGAGCAGAAATTAACTCAATTGAGATGAAAAAAACAGTTCAAAGAATCCACAAAACAAAAAGCTGGTTCTTTGAAAACTAAATAAAGTTGATAAGCCTCTTGCCAACCTCATCAAAAAGAGGCAAAAGAAAATTCAAGTACAAGCGACAAGGAATGAAAAGGGTGAAATCACCACAGACCCAGGAGAAATTCAGAAGATTATCAATAGTTACTTCGAGAATCTTTATGCTCACAGAATAGAAGACACAGAAGAAATGGACATATTCCTTGAAAGGTTATAAATTACCAAAACTCAATCATGAAGATATAACAAATCTCAATAAACCAATAACAGTCAACGAAATATGAAACGTAACAAAAAGCCTACCGACAAAGAAAAGTCCAGGTCCTGATGGATTCAGAGCTAAATTCTACAAGAAATTTAATGAAGATATAATCCCCACACTCCACAAACACTTCCATGAAGTTGAAAAAGAAATAG
This sequence comes from Ctenomys sociabilis, assembly GCA_004027165.1. Classification (NCBI taxonomy): domain Eukaryota; kingdom Metazoa; phylum Chordata; class Mammalia; order Rodentia; family Ctenomyidae; genus Ctenomys; species Ctenomys sociabilis. The sequence goes on along the minus strand of PVKA01022797.1, from coordinate 5,614 downwards.
TCCTCACAAAATCATTTCTGGAGGCAAGTGTAATACTGATTCCTAAATGAGGGAAAGACACAACCAAAAAGGAGAACTACAGGCCAAACTCCCTCAAGAACATTGATGCAAAAATACTGAACAAAAGCCTGGCAAATAGAATACAGCAAATCATTAAGAAGATCATACACCATGACCAGGTAGGATTCATCCCATGGATGCAAGGATGGTTCAGCATTCAAAAATATATACATGTAATACACTATATTAATAGACTGAAATCTAAAAACCATATAATCATCTCAAGTGATGCAGAGAAAGCCTTGATAAAGTCCAACACTCATTCATGTTCAAGGTCCTGCAGAATATTGGAATAGATGGACTCCATCTTAACTTGATAAAAGCTATATATGACAACCCAAAAGCTCATATAATCCTAAATGGGGAAAACTGAACTCTTTTACTCTTAAATCAGGTACAAGACAAGGATGTCCTCTATCGCCCCTCTTATTCAATATAGACTTGGAATCCGTAGCAACAGCCATTAGAAAAGTGGGAGAAATAAAGGGAATAAGAATAGGAAAAGAAGAAGTTAAATTATCACTATTTGCAGACGACATGATACTTTACTTGGAAGACCCCAAAAATTCCACCAAGAAACTACTAGAACTGATAGGGAAATTCAGTAGAATAGCAGGATACAAAATCAATACTCAAAAGTCAATAGCATTCCACTACAAAGACAATAAGCACACTGAAAGGGAAACAATACCTTTCACAATAGCACCACGGAAAATGAAATACCTTTGGATTCCCTTAACCAAGGAAGTCAAAGATCTTTTCATGAATATTACAACACCCTAAGAAAAGAGATTATAGAGGATTCCAGAAAATGGAAAGATATTCCATGTTCCTGGATAGGAAGAAATAAGATCTTGAAGATGGCCATACTCTGAAAATTGCTGTACAGATTTAATGCAATCCCAATAAAACTGCCACCAACATACCTCCTAGATATAGAGAAATCAATCCTAAAATTTATTTGGAACCAAAACGACCTAGAATAGCAAAGGCAATCTTGGCCAATAAAGACATTGCAGGAGGTATCACAATTCCTGATTTGAAATTACACTACAAAGCCACTGTGATACAAATCAACATGGTATTGGCAACAAATTAGACCTGAGGATCAGGGAAATAGATTAGAAGACACAGAGGCATCTAGGAAAACACTCAGCCATCTGATCTTTGACAAAGGGGCTTCACAAGCTCACTGGACGAAAGATAGCCTCTTTAACAAATGGTGCTGAAAAACATGGCTTTCTACATGCTGAAAACTAAAACTTGACCCAGCTCTATCACCATGCACTAAGTTAAACTCAAAATGTTTTAAAGATCTAAACATTAAAACAGAAACACTCAATCTCCTGAAAGAGAAAGTAGGAGGAACTGTTGAAGACATAGGGTTAGCTAAAGAGTTCATGAACAAACGTATATTCTCACGGGAAGCTCTTGAAAGAATCAACAACTGGGATCAACTCTTAAGGAGATTCTGCATGTCAAAAGACATTGTCAACAAAGTGAAATGACATCCCACAAATTTTGAAAAAATCCTAACTAATAAGCAATCAGACAGCAGTCTACTGTCTAGAACATACAAAGATCTAAGATACAACACGACCCTCAAATTTAAAGACCCAATTCAGAAATGGGCATCTGAGATGAATACACACTTCTCAGAGGATGAAATTAAAGAAGCGAATAAATATATGAAAAAATGCTACACATTGCTAGCCATTCCTGAAATGCAAATAAAAAGAAAAACACTGAGATACCATCTCACTCCAGAAAGAATGGCTATCATAAGGAAATCAACCAACAACAAATTTTGGAGAGGTTGTGTGGAAAAGGGAACACTTCTGCACTGCTGGTGGGAATGTAGACTTGTACAATCATTCTGGAGGTCAGTGAGGAGACTCCTCAAAAGAGTAGGACTAGAAATCCCATTCAAGCTGGCTATCCCCCTATTGGGAATTTTCCCAAAGGATCTGGATACATTGTATCATAGAGATATATGTGTACCTATGTTTATAGCAGCGCAATGTGTGATATCAAAATCTTGGAAACAACCAAGATGTCCTTCACATGAGGAATGGTTGAAAAAGATGTGGTATTTCTATATAATGGAGTATTACTCAGCTATTAAGAATGATAAGTTTGAAGCTTTTATACTGAAGTGGATGTCACTTGAACATATACTCATAAGTGAAATAAACCAGACACACATGTGTAAATATCTATAGTCTCCCTAGTATAACAAGCGAAAAGCAGAAATACAAAAGGAAACGTACAACATGTAAAATAAATTGAGTCAGATAAGGCAAAGTGAATGGCATATGCTGCAGGATACTAATCAGCTTTTCTTCTGGATGGTTAACAACCTAAGATCACAAGTCAGAGTTGGAGAAATAGAGGAGCCATAAGGCCAGCAAACATTTGTGCCCTAGACTTTCAAGGTCAGCAAAGACGCAGGACATAGGAGAACCTGTACTGCAACAACATGAAACTCAGGTGAGCTCCAAATTTTCTGAACAAGGAGATTATGGAGCCACAGTGGAAAGTGATTGAAGTTCTAAAGAGTGCCTGTGGAGAATCACATGAAGAGAAAACCTTCTCTCAAGCTCTCACAGAGAGCAAACTGGTCAAGCATTGTCATGACTCTTCCACATGGATGACACAGACAAAGGATCTACAGAATAATGTACAGGACTACAAGATAAACCCTGAGAGGACTTCACTGACCACATGAGAAATATAAAGTTCATGTGTTTGTATATAAATCTTGATCTATCTGCATCTTAACCATCCAGCAGAAAAGTATAAAAATGAAGTATACCTCGTTTGGCCATAATATTAAGCTGAGCTGTAAATGGCTATGGTCAACTACTTCTTTCAATAACTCACTATTGTTGTAGAATTCTGCACTGTGTTGGATTGTGTTGTCGAGTTCAAGCACCTAAGTTAGTTGAATGAGAATCTGGTGCCCACCCTTGTCAGGTGTAGACAAAGAAGGAATGTAGGAAAAAAAATCATGATGTGTGTGTATAGACAGTACAGTTGGGAAGGATAACGCTGTGCTTCTACATAATTCTATGAGTGGCAAGATCTGAACTAATGGTGGTTGGACAGGATATTAAGTCGGCTTCTAGTACTATGGTCATCGACTGGGAAAATAATTACTGAATTTTTGATATAATTCAGGCATAAAAAATAAGTAAGCAGCTACACTCTTACATTACTGATAAGAGACATCTGCTAAAATAATATCTCTAAATATAATATCATGTATGCACCTTGTACTAAACCAAAATATTATGAAAACAGTTTGCAATGTATTAATTTATTGAATCTGTCTTGTTCAGGTGTCTTGATACTGTCTGATTGACATTTGTAGTTCAATAAAATAAAAAAAATAAGTTAAAGAAATTATCCATCTTTACCCATTGATTTGAAATATTTTTATTACATATACTTGTACATATTCCACTTACCTTGCTTCACTCATTTATCTATACATATTTTCAGTAATTTTATTACATGTATTAACACAATATGGGCAAATTTTCTGGTAGTTTATAAGTAATTATTATTAATATGGCTGTCAGACAATCTTTAGAGTCGTAGAAGCACAATTTTTGATAGCCAAACCTTTGAAACAACCAAAATGCCCATCACCTGAGGAATGAATGTAAGATGTGGTGTTTTTATACAGCAGAGTATTACTCAGCTTTAAATCAAAATAAACTTGAAGCCTTCATGTATAAGTGGATGCATATTGAAGATATATTCATAAGTGAAATAAACCAGATCCACATGTCTAAATATCATATTGTATCACTCGTGTGAGAACTCAAAAGAAGAAACAAAAAACTGACATTTATAACACAATTAAATTGAAAATGAGAATTTAAGGATTGAACAATGAAGAGAAATCAAGGAGAAAAGACAGGAAATATGGCAGGGGCAAAACCGTACATTTATATAAAGAAGATGGTTAAGGCAATGGTCCTAAGACTCTCCATCGGGTTCATGAAAATAGCAGTTAATGGCTAGAATTCTCACCCTTACTAACTATATATGCTGATTTCTGTGAACTAAACAACTACATTGAGGATAGCAATGTTTAATAATAAGACAACGCTTGAAATACCTATCATTTTTGTCTTCTAAATGCGTACTGCTTCTAATGTCATATCAACTACTGCTATACTCTCTTCAAAGTAAATGAAGAAAAAAGTCATACAATTGTACTATTATAATGTTGTATATGGTTTGAGTCCTAAATTGCTGTGTAAAAATGTTTATTTTTTCACACTGTGTAGAGATTTAAAGTTTACAGTATCTATGGTTGTTGGAAAATAGCAGTTCTATGTTATGTGTAAGGTGTATGATATTCAGAGAGACAGTGATGTTAAGCCAAATAACCTCTATTACAAGGTAATAATATTAAGCTTCTCTTGTAGTTGTTTAACAATTGAAGTGTGCACACCAAAAATTAGAGAAATATAGGGGCTACAAGATAGCCAATATTTTGTCCCTAGCACTTCAAAGTCATTGTGGACTCAGGATATAAGAGAACCTGTGTTGTGACATCCTATAACTCAGTGGTGTCCCAAATTTTCTGATCAAGGAGATTATGAGGCTGCAGAGAAAAGTACTCAGCAATATATAGTGTTCCTAAGGAGAGTCACCTAGAGAGAAAAAATTTCTCTCAGGTTTTCACAGAGAGAAAATTGGTCAAGCAGTGGTCATGACTCATCCAGATGCCTGACTGACAAAAAATCTACAAGGTTCTGTACATGGTTCTGGGATAAATCCTTAGGGTATTTGAATGACCTTGTCAGATACAAAAAGTTAAGGTCTTGCTTTAACTCAGTCTTAACCATCCAGCAAAAAGCTATAACCATGAGGCATAAAAAGTAATGCCATATTAATATGTTGAGTTGTAAAAGGCTCAAATCAACAACTTCTGACATTGCCAGTCCTACTAATAATCTACTACTATTAGGGACCACTGGACTATATTGGGTTATTTTGCTGAATTTCAGGACCTACAATTTTGGAACTGGTATCATGTATGAAAAGGTCCTCTATTCTGTTGTTATGGGTTTTTATTCATATTTTAGGGAAGGGTCTATAGAGTGTCTCACTACTACACTTGTGGTGATCCACCAGTTTACAGCTTCCCAAGAGCTGGGATTAAAGGCATGTGGCACCATGCACAGTTTCAGTTGCCATTTCAGTGAGCCCCCAGGCTCAGGGCTAGCATAACAGGCCTGAGGATTGAATGCCTAGTCCCTGTGCCTGCTTGTAGGTGCTTTAATCCGCTTAGCTATTTGGACAGCCCAGAGACCTTTAAGGACTTCTCCAGATACAGCTACTGTAAGAGCAATGGAACATCCATCTCTGACAAAACAAAACAAAAAAGGGGATATAAATAAAGGACCATTTAGTAGTAATATATATATACATATATATATATATATATATATATATATATACAGTTAAAATATATACACAGCTACTTTCTTTTAGTTCAATGAGAAGAAAGATTTGTAGGAATATTATTTAGACA
>PVKA01022796.1:0-36576 GCA_004027165.1 Ctenomys sociabilis | reverse complement strand
TTTTTTTTTCTTTTTTTGTCTTTTTGAGGCAGGGTCTCACTACGCAGCTCAGGCTGGCCTTAAGCTCACTTTGTAGCTCAGGCTGGTCTCGAACTCACAACAATCCTCCTGCCTCAGCCTCCCAAGTGCTGGGATTACAGGCCTGCGCCACCACGCCCGGCTTTTATTTGTATTTTAGGGAAGGGTCTATAGAATGTTCATGATCTCACTACTAGATCAGACTCATAGTGATCCACCTGTTTACAGCCTCCAAAGAGCTGGGATTATAGGTGCATACCACACCCAGTCTCAATTGCTGTCTCAGCACACAAGTGGTGGTGGGGCAGCACAGCAGGCCCTGGAATTGAACCCTAGCCCCTGTGCCTGCTTGCAGGCGCTTTAATCTGCTGAGCCATTTGGCTGGCCCTATCATTGCTTTTAATTTCAGCATCCCCAATTCCAAACTGTGGGTGTGCTTACGTGTTCTAGCAAGATTGTTAGAGGCAGTTCCACTTAGAAGATTCTGTGATGGGGCAAGCTTCACTTAGATGTTTGGCAAACATTTCTGAAACCTTTGGAGCACTGGAGAGCACAGCTGAGCAGAACACACTGATCTCAGGCCTGCATGTGCACCGGGAGGATCACTGTGCATAAACAGGCAGCTCCACAGCTGATACAGCCAACAGCAGTGATGTGATGTGAGGTAGCTCCAAATTTGTTTTGTTTTGTTTGTTGAGAAAGAGCCTTAAAAAAAAAAAAAGAGAAAGAGCCTTGCTATGTAGTCCAGGCTGCCCTTGAGCAACTTATGTAGGGTAGCCTGGCCTCCAACTGGAAGCAATCCCATTCTCCTGCCTCAGCCTACATGCTGGAATGACAGGAACATGCCACAGTGCCCTACAAGGCCTCCATGTGTTGCTCCATTGTGAAGGAAGAAAGGAACAGCTCAAGTGAAGACTTAAGGGTTCAGGGAAACCATGGATGGTCCCAGATAGTTGGAGAGGGAGGGGCAGCAGGGAACTGTAAGGCCTTGTGCCTGGGTGGCCCTGTCTCCTAGGTCAAGGGATTCACATTTGATCTGTGGCTGTTGGGGCTTTATCTGAGGCTGTCGTGCAGGATGAGATGAGGTTGCAGTTTCAAAGATCACCAGGCTCAGGTGAGAAATGAGAAGGGTAGCCCTGCAAAGGATGAAAGATTGGAGAGAGTAAGTAGGTCAAAATGAGAGTACTGTGACAGGATGTGAAGGGACAGAGAGAAGACAGACTTCAGGCTGATTGCTGGGTTTCCAGCTTGTAGACCAGGTGGCTTTTTGTGTCATTCATGGGAAGGAGAGAGGCCATGGAGGCAGCAGCTATTGGTGTGCAGAGGCAAAATTTGAAATACTTTTAGAGATGTCTGGTAAAGGTAGATGTGTGTCATTGGGAGTGCGAGAGGGAAGGAGTTATGGATGATCCATTGGGTGTCATTGAAGTGTGAGTGGTGACAAAAGCCTTTGAGTCATTCATTTAGGTCATGCACACTTCCTGGTCCTTCCATGAGGTGAGGATACTAGAGGCTGGAGGATGGATCAAATGGATCCCAGCCTCTAGGAATCTAGGGAGAGGCTAGGACATGGGCAGTGATACTAGAAGTGCAGCACAGAACTTTCTAGAGAACCAAGGCTGGGTGAGGGAGCTGTCAGGTAAGGCAGGCTATAAGAATGCCTCCAGAGACTGATAGGCTATGTGCTGCATGCGGAGGCTGAAGGCAGGAGGACCCAGGCTCACTGCAGAACATGGGGAGTGAGGCCATTGAGGGGAGAAAGCAGATACCACTCATAGGGCCTGGGGTGCTACCTGTGAGTGAGGCAGAAGAGCGATCTGGGATTACAGTGGGGATGTGCACTGGTCTGACCACAAGGTCACTGGGGAACTTGGCACAAGCATCATCTGAAAACTGGGCCAGGAAGCTCACTGCAGTAGGCCAAAAAGTGAAGAAAAATATGCCCAGGAAATGTGGGAGATCTTTCTTGACCCTTCAGTGATAGGAAAAAGAGGCTAAGGGGGCCTGGATTTGAAGTGGGTTTTTGTGCATGACACAGCTCGTGCCAGGATGGGGTTCTGCTCAGTGTAGAGCACTTACCTAGCATGTGTGATACCTTGGATTCCATCCCCAGCGCTGCAGAAAAACTAGAGGGAGAGAGCAAGGGAGGAAAGGAATAGTATACACCAGGGGGAAAGAGCCAGCCCAAGGAGACGAGGTAAAAACAAAAGGAAAGGGGACCAGAAGGCTGGCAACTCTTCAGCTGAGCTAGAGGTTGTACACACCCACAGGCAAGTGGAAGGTGTTCCAGACTTGACTACTTCCCCATCTGCTCAGGTGAGGGGAGTCAAACTGGAGCCAGGGATGGAGCATTTGAAGCTTTAGCAGGGCTCAATGGAGTGAGAGATAGGAGAGTGACCTGAGCACAGGAAGTCCCTGAAGATCTCCTGCATCACTGCAGAACAGGAATCTACTGTGTCCCCAGGGCCACTGCTTCCTAAAGTGATGTTCAAATTCTGGAGTGTTGGACAAGAGAAACCACATGGTCATGGTGGGACAGTGGAGTGCAGGAGAGGGAGTGATGGGGAGAAAGGCTGCAGCCACCCTAAGTGAGCAAGGAGCAAGCCCTGGATTTAGGGTGCAAGATAGGGCAGCAGCTCTGGAGGTTTCAGGGAAGCCCAAGGTCACCAGTTCCAGTCCTCCCAGCTCTGTTCCCATGCCATTCTTAGTGCACAGCTCATGGCTGTTCCTGTGTGTGTGTATATACACTGGGGATGGAGCACCAGGGCCTGGGCGCATGCCAGTTGAGCACTCCAACACTGAGCTACTTCCTCATCCCTTTTCACTTTTGAGACAGGGTCTAAGTACAGGGTGAGGCAAATACCAGGCTGTCCTCAAACTTAGGCTCCAACTGCCTCAGCCTTCCAAGTAATTGGGATGGTGCAGGTGTGCTGCTACACTGGCTTCAGCTATTCTCTCAAAAGCTTCCACCCTTTTCTCTATGTGTATCCAGATGGTACAAACATCTGAAATGCAGCACTGCCCAGCTCTGAATTAGCCCCTGGGAAAGAAGAACTGTTGCAGCATAAGTTCCCCAATAAATTTTTGTCTCACTATAAATATGTTTGCAGAAATGCTTAGGGAGCCATGCGTTATTCATTCACATGTTTTTCCAGCTGGCTGGTATATCCAGGCTATAGCACATCTGTTTCTTTTGAGGTGCTTCCCTGTTCTGACACACTAGACACAGCTGTCCACCTTGCAGGGTGATGAACTTGCGTTCTTTGTGTGGAGCCTACAAGGAAGAAGAGTGGGTAGGACAGCCATTCAGCGCACAGTGTAGGACTGATTGGATGCTGGGAGTGTGGAAGAAGAGACATGGCCTGGTGGGGTTTGGGGGCTTGAGAGGTGATCCATGCATACAGTGGTATAGATGCACAGGTGTCATTGGTAGCTACTAAGCAAAGGAAACAGCAGTCTGGGTGGGGCTTAGAGCTCCAGTCAGGGAGCAGGTGCAGAGGCACTGAGGCAAGGAAATGGTCTGCCAAGAAATGCACGATAAGGACACAGCCAAAGCCTGGGGCCTGAGAACTTGCATACAGAGGAGAGCTCTAACTGCCCAGGCTTCCAGTCCTGGACTTCCACGGCATGTACATTTGAGCCAGCCTACAGAGCTAAGGCCAGCAGGAGACTGAGAGCCAAGAAACAGTTTTCTGGAGAAAGTGTTGAACGGTGAACACGTGGGACTAGGGCACGCAGCTCAGTGATGAACACTTGACAGTGTGGGCCAGGCCCTGGGCTCCATCCCCAGCACCTCAAGAAAAAACTTCACTCACTGTGACTTAAATTTCTAGTTTCTTTTTTAAAGTAGGACCTGCCTTGACCAAGCGCTGTATATGCAGAATTCTAGGATTTTTTTTTTTTAAACATTTATTTTAAGCCGGGCGTGGTGGCGCAGGCCTGTAATCCCAGCACTCGGGAGGCTGAGGCAGGAGGATTGTTGTGAGTTAGAGACCAGCCTGAGCTACAAAGTGAGTTTAAGGCCAGCCTGAACTGCATAGTGAGACCCTGTCTCAAAAAAAAACGAAAAAAAACCCAAAAACAAAAAAAAATTATTTTGAGTGATTGCTGCAATTCTCAAGATGAATTGGATGCTGCAACTGCTGCTCTCTTGGGTTTAGGTGTCATTCCTTCATGGAATCCATGCCTGAATTTAGGTGCCTCATCCGACCAGTTCCGGTGGTATTTCGCCTTTGCACTCCAGTTTACTTTCTCTCTCACTTGGTGGGATAGCCACATTTGGCACAAGTCAACTTCTGAAGGTGGTAGGCCTTAGAGCCCCAGCAGCAGCACATGTGCATCTTAATACGACACTTTCCAAAAAATGATGTTCCCTTTGTCATCTTTCTTGTACCACCAAGACCAAAGAGCCTAGGTTTTTAAAAAAAATCTGTCTCAGCATGTCATTGTCTCCCTCATAGCTTTTCAGACAGTGATTACTTTTATGCTTTGTTTCCCTGGCTGGCATAGTATTTAATTGAATTACATAATATAATGTCATATACAGTATGGGACAAATATAACTTTGTAAATTTTTTAAGAAATTAGGGGGGTTACTAGTTTGCTCAGTTGTTTAAAGTGCTTGCTTGGGCAAACTCAGTCAGGTACAGGGGACCATGGTTCGATCCCTAGCTCCACATGCTGCACTAGACCCACCCTTAAGGCAGCCTAAGCCAGCCAAAAATAAATAAAATAAAATTTTTATAGTGCTAAGGTGCAAACCCAGGGCATTATGCATGCTAGGCAAGTGCTCTACCACTGAACCACAACCCCAGCCTAAAATCTAACCCATGGCAGCATTTACTTCAGGTGATAGCAACAAGTACTCTACCTAGCCTAGGTCACTGCCTGCTGCGACCATCACCCTTTGGGTGTAGAAAGGATGCAGTGGGTGACTTAAAGGTCACTTAAGAAAGCATCTGCAGAGACTGGGCATGGTTTCCCACACTGCCTGTAATCCCAGCTCTTGGGAGGCTGTAAACAGGCGGATCATTATGAATCCAATCTAGTAGTGAGACCCTGAACACCCGGTAGACCCTCACCTAAAATACAAAAAAAAAAAAAAAAAAAGCATCTGACTATACTATTCAAGTCCAGGTCTTCTAAATTACTCAGATTGTCTGACTTCATACATCAGTACCCTGAATAGCTGGGATTACAAGCACTGGCCACCACTCAGCTTGTTCTCCTCATGCCTATCCCAAAGAAGCAAGTTGGTGTAATAAAATACTAGTGGACCTTACAGTGGAATACCTCTTTCTGTTCTGGAATTTTGGGCATCTTTAGTTTGTGCCTCTGGCTTTGTGTTCTCTATTATAAAATGGGAAGTGAACAATGGTGGCACACACCTATAATTCCAACTTTAGGAAGCTGAAGCAAGGGAAATTACAAGTATTCCAGCCTGGGCATCTTAGTGAGACACTGTCTCACAATTGAAAAAAATTTAAAATGTAGTTCATTGTGAGGGCCCTGGTTCAATCCCCAGTAACACACACACCTGAGGGAGGGATGCATACTCATGTCTGAGGACATGAATGAAGTGACTTAGGAAAATTGCCTTATCATAGAACTCCCTCAGTTCAGATCAGCCACTCTTGCAGACCAGGGGGTTAGCTCAGTGGTATAGCACTTGCTGGACAAGTGTGAGGTCCTGAGTTTGATTCCCAATACAAATCCCACACGCACATACACACACACAGAGATCAACCACTCTTTTGTGTGTTGGGGCTGGAAGCCAGGGCAGGGCCACATGCTAAGCACTTGATCTACCATTAGGCCAACCCCCCTACACACACACACACACACACACACCCAGTGTCCATTCTTGGAGAGTCTAGTGCTGTTGTCCGTTTCCTGTACTTTCAGAAGTCAGATTTCTAGCCCTTGTGTCTCCACCTCCAGTGCTAGCCACCAACTGCCAGTGCTGGAAGGGAAGGGAGGACTCTATTTTTCCTCTCTGGACTCAAGCATCAACATTTTAAAGAAGAAAGCCCAGGATCTGATTGAAAACATCAATGAGAACAGACAGAAGGACCATGCACTCATGACCAACTTCAGGGACAGCCTCAAGATCAAGGTATAGCTATCCCTGCTATGTTTTTTTTTTTTTTTTTTTTTTTGTCTTTTTTGAGACAGGGTCTCACTATGCAGTTCAGGCTGGCCTTAAGCTCACTTTGTAGCTCAGGCTGGTGTTGAACTCACAACAATCCTCCTGCCTCAGCCTCCCGAGTGCTGGGATTACAGGCATGCGCCACCATGCCTGGCTTCCTGCTATGTTAATTGCTGCTTTTTGTTTTGCTTCCCTGTGTTACCTGAAACCTCTACAAACTGAGCTGACATAAGCCTTTCCTCCTTAAACACACACACACACACACACACACACACACACACACACACACACACACGGATATAAAGTCCCTGGCAGAAGGGGGGCTCTTCTTGTAAAGGGGATGTGGCTGGGCATCTGCCTATTCCAGGCAGTATGCTAGGCAGTTCACGCAGTATCTCACTTCACTCTTCAACATTCAGAAAACTGGACTCACTTTTTTTCTTTTCTTGTCTTTTTGAGATAGGGTCTTACTATGCAGTTGAGACTGCCTTTGAGCTTACTTGTAGCCCAGGCTGGTCTCAAACTTGAAACAATCCTCCTGCCTCAGCCTCTTGAGTGCTGGGATTACATGCATGCACCACCACACCGTCCTCTGAATTCCTTTCATAGATGAGCAAACTAAGGTTCAGGCATGGTGACACACACCTTTAATCCCAAGACTTGGAAGGCTAAAGCAGGAAGATCAGATATTCACAGCTTTCCAGATGTGTGATACACACCTGTAATCCCAGTGCTCAGGAGGCTGAGGCAGAAAGACCACATGAGTTAGTGGCCAGCCTGTGCACAGTAAAACCAGGAAATGCATTAAGCTTCACAAATAAATAATTTGTGCCAGGGCTATAACTCAGTGATAGAGTGGCTTACCTAACATATGTGAGACCCTGGGTTACACACCCAACACTAAAATGTATTAATTTAAAAGTTAATTAAATAGGGCTGGGGATATAGCTCAGTGGCAAAAAGTGCCTGCCTGGCAAGTATAAGGTCCCAAGTTCGATTCCCAATTGAAAAGATAAAAAGGTTCGCCATGTAAGGGATCTAGGCCTAGGCATTCAAGTCCTTCCACAGCTAGAGCCTAGCCCTCTTCCTTACTTCAGGGCAAGTACTGTGACAGCAGGTTGATCATGCTGTCCTTTGAATGCCATGTGTCCCCCAGAGACCAGCAGTTGGTCCCTCAGCATACCTAGGGTTTCTGTTTAACAAGGGTTATATCAGTTATAGGTAACTCAAGAATGAATGACTATGCTTGGTGCCTCTTGAGAATATAGTCAGAAGGAAAAAAAAAATTAAGAGCTGGGCATGATGGCATACACTTATAATCCCAGCACTCAGGAAGCTGAGGAAGGAGGATCACTGAAAATTCAAGGCCTGGGCTATATGGAGAGATCCTGTTTCCAAAAATAAGTAAGAAAAAGAATACAAGAGATAGCTCAGTAGAATAAGCGCTTGCCTGGCAAGCTCAGGTTCCTGAGTTTAATCCCCAGTATCACAAAAAAAAAAAAAAAAAAAAGAATAAGAATACAGTCAACAGAGCCCTTATCTAAACCTTTTTTATCTGGATGTGGAACCTGTAGATAATAAGAGACAAATGTACGTATTAGCATGCATATATATGTATGTATGTATGTATTTAGTACAAGGTCTACATTGTGTCACTATACAGATCAGACTCGTAGTGCTCCTCCTGTTTTCAGCCTCCAAGCACTGGGATAACAGGTCTACACCACCACACCCAGTCTCAATCCCTATCTCAGTGCACCCTGAACCACAGGGCCAGCACAGGATCTAACCCTGGTCCCTGTGTCTGCCTAAGCAGGCTCTTTAATCCGCTAAGCTATCTGGCCAGTCCTTGTATTAGCGTCTTGGCTCATATCTTCAAAAGATAGCTCAGCAAATTAAAGTGCCTGCAAACAGGTGATCCCTGGGCCTGCCATGCCAAACCCCCCCCCCAGGGTGTGCTGAGACTGGGCATGGTGGCAGCTGTCTGTAATCCCAGCACTTGGGAGGCTATAAACAGGTGGATCACTGTAAGTCCAATCCAGTAGTAAGATCCTGAACACCCTGTAGATCCTTCTCTAAAAAATACATTTAAAAAATTCTTCAAAAGAATAGTTTGGGGCTGGGGAGCTCAAGGACCCAGATTTGATCCCCTTTCCCACCAGCCCTGCCAGCCCTGCCCCAGGCCCACCACCCCCAGGCAATCCTGTAATCCCAGTGCCATGGAGGTTGAAACAGAAGAGTCTGAGCTGCATAGTGAAGCCCTGTACCAAATACATGAATTAAAAAATAATAATTTGTAAACATAAAGGCATTTATACTTCTAGTGACTAGAATTTTTTGTACCATTTCCACAAGATAAAAGATCCTCTTAGACCATGTCTGTGATGCTTCTTTTTTTTTGTTTTTGTGATGCCTGTAATTTGCTAGCACTTATTCTTTGCAAGGTCTCAGATATGACAGAGAAGTTAGAGGACAGGATGTACCAGGTTTACAGCCAACATAGCAAGATCATTCAGGAAAGGATGCAGGAATTCACCCTGAAAATGGCAAAGATTAGCCACCTGGAGACAGAGCTCAAAGAAGCATGCCACACCATGGAGACTGTGTACAAGGACCTGTGCCTGCAGCCTGAGGTAGGAGCCACGCTGGCTGGGCAGGGGGACACTGAGGGGAGCCTTGTGATGGCTCAGCTGAGAGCAAGCTGGAGCAGGAAGCAGGATGTCAGGGCTCACCACCTGGGGCTCCAGTTCCAAGGCAACCCCTAACCCACAGAGCTGTGATCCCTTACCACAAGGTATACCCAAGCAGAGGAGTCATTTCCCATGGGTGGGTGGTCAGCTATGATGGCAAAGTGGCCCTTGGAGTCAGATGCTGTCCCCTGCGCCACAGCCTGAGTCCCATGGCCTGTGCTGTTGGCCCAGGACCTAGGAGGGGCCTAGCTCAAGGTTCAGACATGAGATGGTTTCTCACTACTTTGGTGTGAGAACACCCCACCGCCACTACCGCCACCCTGTCCCAGGGGTTCGGCCTAGAACGCTCATTTTTCCTAGGAAGAACCCCCAAGACCCTTTTTTAAGGTTCCCAGTAACATGCAGCCCAACATTGCAAGGTCCAACAGGCAAGTGCTTTATTTTTTCCTCTCCTGCATCCCACCCTGGAATAGAGGGTTAAAGACACAATGAGCTGTGACCCAGCCTTGCATCTGGCCGCTTAACCACACAGGTTGCCTACTCTCAGCAGAGAGGCTTCTGTGTTAAGGTCAACCGAGCTCACAGTGGATGGGAAATCCATGATAGGGAATCCCCTCCTCACTTCTTTCCAAGGAGCATATCTGAACACCTTCTGAAGAGAGATGTGATGTTTACTGTTTGGTGTCTCTCACTTCCCCACTGCGGAAGTCAGGTTGTCCACCACCTTCTGGTCAGCCTAGACCCTGCAGTGCCAGGGTCCAACAGGCCTCTCCCTGGAAGGTGGCTCTGGCACCAAATGGGTTTACTTGCCCGCTGTGAATGCCTGAATTCCCGTGATTGCCCGTCCAAGGATCAGCGCATGGATGTCAGCCGTACCTGGACAAGATTTATACAGGTCAGCCTGGAAGTTTCACAAATTATAACTTGCTGTTAAAGCCCATATTCATGTCCCACAGGCCAGCGCTTTAGAAGAACAAATCTACAAAGATGTGGAATGCTGACCGAATGACTGAGAGGTTCACTACCTAGTGACAGCAACCCTGAGCACCCACCTTCAGGCCACAATGATTGTTTTTTGTAGTTCTATAGTTTTATAACGCAACCAGGCCAAAGGAAAACCAAACCAAAAAAAGTTTCTGATGCTAAACTCCAAGATGCAGCAGGTGTAGGCCTCATGTGGCCCCAGCCTTAGTCTGCAAGTTGAATTAAACATTTGATTTTCAGTTTGCCATGTGTCCTTCCATAGCGGCTAAGACATGACAGCCCTTCTTTCCCTAGGTGCCACAGAAAGGCAAATACATGCACAAGGTCAGGGGTTGTCCCTGCAGACCTTATGCCCTAATGCAGCCATCCACACTGCATTCCCTCACATCTGTCCTGTCTTTCCACTACTGCATTTTCTTTTCAGAGTCAGATAATTCTGCTTATTTCCGGCAGCCCAAACGTGGTTGACCCTCTGCTGTGTAAGACCTTGTGCTTGCCTTTGGGCCCCCATATTTTTGGGCCCCCACTGCTCAGAGCTGCTGGCTGCTCTGTGCAGTGGCCTGACAGAAACATACTTTGAGGCCACAGACCTTCCAAGGTCCAGCTCTTGGCAACTGAGCTATCTGACCAGCCCTTTTTTGTTTCTGACAGGGTCTCAGTATGTAGTTCAGGCTTGAACTCACTATGTAGCCAGGATGGTCTCTAGCTTATAGCTATCCTCCTGCCTCAGCCTCCCAAGTACTGGGATTACAGGTATAGAACATCACACTCAGCCTTGCTTTCTTTTTTTAAATGTATTTGGTACAGGGTCTCACTACACAGCTTGGACTTATAGTGATCCTCCTTTTTTCAGCCTCTCCAGCACTAGAATTACAGGGGTGTACTACCACGGCTGGTCTCAGTGGCCCTCTTAGTGTACCTGGGCAGGGGGCCAGCATGGCATGTGGTGCTGGGAATCGAACCCAATCCCTACTCTTGCATAAGTAGGCGCTTAGTCCACTGAGCTATCTTTGCTGGCCCTCAGCCTTGTTATTTTTTGAGACAGGAACCCACTATATAGTTCAGATTGGCCTCAAGCTTACAGAGATGCTCCTGCCTCAGTCTCTCAAGTGCTCAGATTACAGGTGTATGCCATTATGCCCATCATTTTGATTATCTTTTTCATGTCTGTATTCCCACCAAACCAGGGGTTTGGGCCCAAGTGGGAATCACTACTAGTTACAAGGAATGCACACCATAGTTGAAGATAGATGGATGGGGCTGCCATATGTCACTCTCATTCCCCAGAGTCCACCAGCCCACTGGGAGTCGGACCCCTTGGGGATGCCTCACAGGCTGTCCCTCCTCTAACACAGCGGATACTGGGAGACAGGGCTTTTTGGGACCTCTACGCAGTGCTTAGTGAGTGACCTCAGGTCATACCCCCACTTGGTGACAGCTGGATCACTGCCCCCTTCTCCAGACACTGAGGCATGAGGTCCCCAGGCTGGCCCCACCTTCATAGGTGTTCACTGCTTCTAGGTTCATGGCATGTCGGATCACATGGTACTCGTCTGAAATTCCATTGCCACCCAGCATGTCTCGGGCCTGGCGAGCAATATCCAGGGCTTTACCACAGTTGTTTCTCTTCAGCAGGGAGATCATTTCCGGGGTGACCCTAGGAGTGGCACATGCATACAACAAGCATTGGGTCCCCAACACCCTAAGCAAACCCAGCTGGGGCTGAGGCCACTCCTTAGTACCACCACCAAGTCTCCAGGACACTGAGGCCTGGGTCCCAGGGCCACAGGCAGGTAGGACCTTATACCTGGGGCATAGGCCCTGTGGCACAACCCCTACCCCTGCCCTGCCTGTGCCCTGACCTGTCCAGATCCTTGAGGCGGCCCAGCCGCAGGCAGGCCTGGAGCCCAAGCGTGATCTCAGTCAGCATGTCTGCCAGCTTCTTCTGGATTAGCTGGTTCTTGGCCAAGGGGCCACCAAACTGGATCCTGTGGGAAGTCAGAAAGGGGCTGGAGGGAGACCCACTCCCTGCCCCACCCCCAGCTCCCAGCTCAGCATCCTGCTGCCCACAAAGCCTTCAGAGCTGCCCTGGCCCAGCTCAGACAGACTTCACGGGCCACTTCACTGAGCAGGGGACTTAGGCCTGGGGCAGTGACCTGCACATACCTGTCCAGGGTGTACTGCCGGGCTGTGTGCAGGCAGAACTCGGCAGCTCCCAGCACACCCCACGTGATGCCATAGCGGGCATTGTTAAGGCAGCCAAAGGGGCCCTGTAGGGTTGAGGAGAGCTCAGTCCTTCCCAGGAGCCTCTAAGAGGACTCTGCAGAACCAACACTCCCTTTTTCATTGAAGTGCTAGAAATAGATCCTACAGCTACATGCAGATGCTCTACCACTGAGCTAAACTTCCAGTTCTTCCCATTCTGAGACAGGATCTCACTAAATTGCCCACATTGGCCTCAAATTTGCTATCCTCCTGTCTCAGCTTCCTTGGTAGCTGGGATCACAGGCATGTACCACTATACCTGGATAGAACCCACTACTCTGAAATGGCAAAGCCCCACCCAGACCCAACAGCCATTTAACTCTTTTTTTTTTTTTTTTTGTCTTTTTGAGACAAGGTCTCATTATGCAGTTCAGGCTGGCCTTAAGCTCATTTTGTAGCTCAGGCTGGTCTTGAACTCACAACAATCCTCCTGCCTCAGCCTTCCAAGTGCTGGGATTACAGCCATTTAACTCATACAGGGACCTGGCACCAAAGCTCAGGTGCAGGGCCACCCAGATAGCTCAGCAGATTCACACATCTGCTTAGGCAGAGGCTGGGTTCAATCTACCTGCTGTGCTGGCCCCGCCCCCCAGGGCACATGAGGTGGCGACTGAGACTGGGTGTAGTGGCGCCCACAGGAAGGATCACTACCAGTCTGATTTGTGTAATGAGACCCTGTAAACCCTGTACTAAATACATTAAAAAAAAAAAAAAAAAAAAAAAGCTTGGGTGCAGCACACCTTTCTTCTTCTGCTTCTTACTGTCTATTTTTATGGGGATCAAATTCAGGGATGTTGTATCACTGAGCTCCATCCTAGATCTTTGTAACCTTTCATTTTGAGATTGGATCTCTCTGAGTTGCACAGACTGGCCTAGAATTTGTGACCCTCCAGCCTCTGCCAACTCAGTAGCTGAGTCTATAGGCTTGCACCACAGTACCCAGATGCCTACTCATTTTGGATTTGCACACAGTGCTACCTCACCAGGGATCTGCAGGTCACTGTACATAGGACAGAAGAGGCCTATGAGCGCAAGCTGGAGCCTCATGATCACACCTTTTCCCTGGGAAAGGTGAATGCTGGTCCCCAGTGCAACACTCACCGCCAGGCCAGCCACGTTAGGCAGCATGTTCTCCTCCGGCACCTCCACACTGTCCATGATAATCATTCCTGTGGACGAGGCCCGCAAGGAGAACTTGCCCTCGATCTTGGGGGCCGAGAGGCCCCGCATCCCCTTCTCCAGAAGGAAGCCCCGAATGCGGGCATCCTCACACCGAGCCCACACTACAAACAGGTCAGCCACCGGCGAGTTAGTGATCCTGGGGGCAGGCAGTCAGTGAGGGTTTTGGCTGCTGCCCTGCCCATCCCCCACCCACCTGCCACCCAGTTCCTTACCAAGTCTTGGTCCCAGTGAGGGTGTAGCTCTTGCTTGCTGGGTTGTGGTGGGCCCTGGTCTCCATGCCACCAGGGTCACTCCCATGGTTAGGCTCTGTGAGCCCAAAGCAGCCCAGAAGCTCCCCCTTGGCTGACAGCACAAGACAGTGTCACCAGATTAAAGGCCCCATTCATCCCCTCAAAACTGATCAGCCCAAGGACAGGTACATAGCTGGGAGTGGTGGTGCATGCTTATAATCCCAGCAGACTGCTGAGTTACACAATATTATTATTTTATATTTATTTATTTATTTTTTGGTACTGGGTATTGAACTCAGAACCGTGCCACTTGCCAGGCAGTCACTTATTCTACTGAGCTATCTTCCTGGTCCAGGGTTACACAATTAGTTCAAGGCCAGCCTGAACTGCATAGCAAGATCATCTCAAAAAAGAAAAAAAACATTGACAGTCGCTCACCCAGCCGAGGTAAGTATTTTTGCCGCTGCTCCTCGCTCCCATAGGCGTAGATAGGATGCATAACAAGGGAAGACTGCACGCTCATCGTGGACCTGAAGCCACTGTCCACCCGCTCCAGCTCTCGGGTTAAGAGCCCATAAGCCACGGAGGAGGCCGCGGCACAGCCATAGCCTGTGGGAGTGCAGAGGGCACAGAAGCAGAGCTGGCCGGGGCAGCCTGGGAAGTTTTATCACCAAGTTCCTGAAGCAGCTTCCAGAGGGAGGAATGACTAACTCCGTTTTACAGACTTGGGCCCTGGGTCGGGGAAAGGAAGAGGGTTTTGAGGACTCAGCAAGCTTCTGCAGAGCATAGAGAGGAACGCATCCCTACCTTTGATAGTGGGTCCCAGCACACCCAATTCCCCCATTTCAGTGAGGATTTCCCGGTGAAAAACTGTGGAGGAAGGGATGGATGCCGGAGTTCAGGTCCAGCCCAGCCCACAAGAGCCCCCCGCCCGCCCACTGGCTGGGACCTTCGTTTCGGTTGGCCATCAGGACTCGCGGCATGAGTCGCTCCTGGCAGTAGTTGCGGAAGGAGTCCCTGATGAGGATCTCGTCTGCCTTCAGCTGCTCCTCCAGCACCAGCGGGTCTCGCCAGTCAAACTCCGGACGCGAGGCTGGCGAAGTCGGAGGCTGGATCACCCTGGCCACCCCAAGTAAACTTCTCCCAGACCTAGCACCCCTGAGCCTCGCATCCCGTACAGAGGGACCACAAAGGCGACCCTTCTCCGGCCCCGCCTCTTGGTTTCCCAATCTGGGCACAGCTGGTAGGTTCCTGGGCCACGTGGCGCGACCCGGGGGTCCTTAAACCTGGCGGGCTGGCTCTGCATCTTTCCACCCTGGTCTACAAACACAGCACGGGAAGGTCACACCGGAAGATCCCCCAGCCGCAGTTGTCCTCCCCAGACCCTCGCACTCACCTGTGTGCGCCGCTGCCCAGCCCCGTGAATGCCAAAGGCGGAGGTGGGGCCCGCGACGCAGCAACCGTGTGGCGACGCTTCTCAGGGCCATGCAGGCGGGGATGAGGTGCTGCGACCTGTGACTTGGAGGAGCAGGCAGAGTGTCAGGGCCCAAGCGACTCCCACAAGGCGTCCGGTCCCAAGCTTTCCTAACCTAGTACCCTGGGTGTACCTCGAAGTTCACAAAGCTAAAGGGAAGGCATTGGCCTCAGCAGGAGGTGGGCGGAGTGGAGAGAGAATGTGCTTCTCATTGGTTGCTTTCAGAACCTTGGCTCCCTGTGCTTCGGCATTTAAAAGGGCGATGACAGCCAGCCAGTTCAGGCGTTTGCACCGAGGCTGAGGCACGTTAGCTTCTTTAAGAAACTGAACCGAAAAGGGGCGGCAAGCAAATGCGTTAATCCGATTGGTTAGATGTATTTCAGCTCGGATTGGCCTTAAAAGAGGCTCGGACCGCTCCTGGTTAGCTAGTTGCAGGTTTGGGAAGGGATCCAAAAGTTAAGAGTTGAGAGTCCAGCCAAGCCACCCAACCTTGAGATCTGCACTTGAGTCGGAGGGTGGGGTGAGGTCGGGGCTTGGGTGGGCTATCCCTCACCCTTGTCTGCCACTTCTTGGAAGCATGTGTAGTATGTGCATGTGTAGTATGTGTATGTGTAGTATGTAGTATGTGATTGACTGATTGCGTGTGTGTCGTGTTTGTGACCAAGTAACTGTATATCTGTAGGTGGGTCTGATCCTATGCCTGAGAGTTCTGAAGCTAGAATGGTGGATCAGTGTGCATCTTGTGTTCTGTTGGGTTTCTCCTATGTCATTGTATTTTGTGGGATTCTGTTTGGAATGTTATGTAATGTTGGCACAGTGTGTTTGTGTGTGATTGGGATTCTGTGTTTCTGTCATGTTCTGTGACTCTGGCTGTGTTCTGTGGCTCTCATTATAATTGTGTGTAGGTGTGCTACTGTTAATAGCTGTCCTCAGTAGTGTGCCCATGTTCTGTGGGACCATATAAGTGTGTTGTCCTGTAACCCTGCCTGAGACAGCCAGTATATGTATATGATTGTGTGTAGCTGTGCATTTGTCCCTGTCGACTGGAGGTGGTTGTGTGCCTGTGTGAATTTAGGACTGTGTCCTGTGAGTGTGGGGATTTCTTGTTCCCTCGTTCACTTTTTTTTTTTTTTTTCAGAACCAGGGATTGGACTCAGGCCCTTGCACTTGCCAGGGAAGCACTTATTCCACTGAGCCATCTCCCCTGCCCTCCTCTTTTTTTTTTTTTTTAATTTTTATGTATTTAGTACAGGGTCTACTGCAGGATCTCACTATGTAGATCAGACTTGTAGTGATCCTCCTGTCTTCAGCCTCCCAAGCACTGGGATTACAGGTGCATGCCACCATGCCCAATATCAATCACTGTCTCAATGCACCCCGGGGGCATGGCCAGCAGGCACACCAGGATCGCGCCCAGCTGCTGTGCTCTGCCTAAGCAAGCTTTAGTCCGCTGAGCTATCTGGCCTGGCTGGCCCCTTCCCCTCCTCTTCCTTCTCCTTATTTTAGTTTTTTTTTTCAGACAGAGTATTACCATGTAGTTCAGACCATCCTTGAACTCACTTTTTCTCCCAGGCTGCATTCGAACTTGTGTCAATCCTCCTCCTGAGTGCTGGGACTACAGGCTGTACTGTCCCTGCTGCCTGTGGCTTTTTTTGGTCTGTGTGATTATAGGCTGGTATAACGTTATTCTGTGTATTGTGTATTCATGTGTGTATGCTGGGAATCAAGCTAAGCACACACTCTGCTGTTGAGGTATACCTCAGCCCTTTGTGATATTATAACTTGATATTTGTGCAGATGTCTGATTGTGTATCTGCATGCAGTTGTGTGTGTGTGTGTGTGTGTGTGCGCGCGCATGTGCACGCACCCAGGGATGATGTCTGTGTGTACCTTAGTGAGCAGCTCTGCTTATCTAAGTCTCTTTATGAGTATTTGCATGATGTGTACATGCAAAGGTACAGCTGGGAATTTAGGGTTGATCGTCTCTGCATCCAAAAGTCACAGATCCACCAGGACCCGCCCATAACCAATGAGAGAGAGAAAAGTATAGAAAGCAGGAGGTTGCTGGGTGTGGTGGTTCACATCTGTCATCCCAGCATTCTGAAAGGTTGAGACAAGAGAACCAAAAGTTCAAGCTTAGGGGTCAGGTATATAGCTCAGTGGCATAAGTACCTGCCTGGCAAGTTCAAGGTCTTGAGTTTGATCACTGGTACCAGAAAAAGAAAGAAAGAAAGAAAGAAAGAAAGAAAGAAAGAAAGAAAGAAAGAAAGAAAGAAAGAAAGAAAGAAAGAAAGCAAACAGTTCACGCTTAGGCTGAGTGGTGTAGTGCAACCTGACTGTAATCCCAGCACTCAGGAGGCTGAGGCAAAAGGATCGCTTCAAGTTCGAGTCCAGTGTGAACAATATAGTGAATATAAGTTCAGCCTGAACTTGTCTAAAATTAAAAAAAAAAAGAAAGAAAGAAAGACTTGAGCATGGAGCTCAATACGAACGTCCTGGGTTCATGAGCATGAGAGCAAGAGCAGTGAGCTTTGCTCAGTACCATAGTGGGTCCAGGGCAGAGCAAAGGACAGGACCAAGATCTGGCTCTTCTGGTTCCCAGAGCTGGCCTCTCTGCCACCCACATCAGCCCTGACTGGAGTGGTCACTTGGTACACACTGAGTGTGATGGAAGCAACCGTGGGCTTGGGCTTCAGTGTGGCCACTGGCCTGTGTGGCCCTAGATGTCCGGGGCTGAGTTATCTCTGGACCTTCACACCTTCAGGCCCTTCTCAACCTGACTAGCCATATAAAATGGTTGCATCCTGGAGCAACAGCACACACAATCCCAGCTATTCAAGAGGCTGAGGCAGGAGGCTCATAAGTTCAGGAATAGCTTGGACAATTTAGTATAATTCTGTCTCTAAGTTGAAAAAGAACCAGGGCATGGTGGCACACACCTGTCATCCCAGCGCTTGGGAAGCTGAGGCAGGAGGATTGGTGTGAGTTTGAAGCCAGCCTGAGATACATAGTGAGGTCAAGGTCAACCTGAACTACACAGCGAGACTCTCAATCTCAACAGTGGGAGGGATGGAGGATGTAGCTACTGTTGAGCACTCCTAGGTTCAATTCGCAGTACTAGTGGGGAAAATAAAAAGCTTTCCTGCTGTCTTCATGCAGCAGGGCATACATCACCGGAAACATCTAGGATTCTGCCTTGCTGTGCTTATGGTCACTTCTCCTGAAGCTAGTGGCCCCTTTCCTTCCATTTCCTTCTTTCCTTCCATGTCCATCTTTCCCCAAAGCTCCCTGCCTGGAGCTGGTGTTGCTGTTGTAGTGCTCTGAAGACTGTTCCCCCACAGTCTTGGGGGAAATGACAACAGGCACACAAAACAAGCTAATTCGAAGCTCAGAGTCTGTGACCCCTGCAGGCCACATATGCCCAGGAAACTTATTTCCCAGCTGAGTTGCACCTCCTCCCTTCCCCCAAGACTGTGTCCTCCTCACCTTGAAGAGCCAGGCATAGCTGTGTAAATGCCTTATCCAAATCTCTGCTTTCCTCTCCAGAAAAATCACTCCAGGTTCTAGCTGGCTTATTTTATTTGGGTGAAATTTGCTGATTCAGTAGTATTCAGTACCCTCAGTTTTCTTTTTTTTTTCTTGTAATTAGGACAGGGTCTATGGGGTCTACAGGATCTTACTCACTATGTAAGTCAGACTCATAGTGATCCTCCTGTTTTTAGCCTCCCAAGTGCTGGGATTGCAGGTGCACACTATCTTACTCAATTTCTCAGGATGCCCAGCGAGTGGGGCCATCACAGCAGGCCGGGGATCAAACCCTGGCTGCTATGCTCTGCCTAGGCAGCACTTTAGTCCGCTGAGCTATCAGACAAGCCCTCACTCAGTTTTTCTGTAATGACCAACTCTACTAAGTTCCTGGTCAAGGGCAACTTCCTTGGGTCCCCCTTCTGTCCCTCTCTTGGACAGGAGCTTTCTTTCCCCAATAAATATACTCTGCTCTTAACAAAAAATAAATAAATAAGCGCCAGCCAGATCCCTGCTGTGCCATGCCAGTCCCAGCCCCTGGTCACCCTGAGGCAGCCATTGAGATTGGGTGTGGCGGCACATGCCTTTAGTTCCAGCACTTGGGAGGCTGAAAACAAGATCACTAGAGTCTGATCTAAGTAGTGCGGATCCTGTAGACCTGTAGTAAATACATTACATTTTTTTAAATGGCTAAAATAAATTCCTAAGCCTTTTTGTCTTGTACTGAGGATCAAACTCATGACCTCATGTTTGCCAGGCAGGCACTTAAGCCACTGAGCTATCTCCCCTACCCTGTTTTATTTTTGCTGAGATAAGCTCTAACTATGCCGCTCAAACTTGCCTTGAAGTCCCAGTGACCCTCCTCTGCCTCCCAGGTGCTGGGACATGCCTGGCTAGTTCCTGATCATTTCTGTCACTCCAAAAGAAGACCTGGTAACTATCACTGATTCTTCAGTCCCAAGCCCCCTTAACAATCATTAATCCACTTCCTTTCTGCAAATTTACCTCCTTTAAACCCATAAATGGAATCCCACAATATGTGATCTTTCTTTCTTTCTATTTGGTACAGGGTCTGGCTACACAGTTCAGACTCCTAGTGATCCTCCTGTCTCAGCCTCCCCAGTGCTGGGGTTACAGGCATGTGCCACCACACCCAGTTTCGGTGGCCAGATCAGCACATGTCCCTCATGGCATGTGGTACTAGGATCAAACCTAGATCCTTGCTCTTGCCAGGCAGGCTCTTAGACCACAGAGCTATTCCACTGAGATAGCTCAGTGGAATAAGTGCTTGCCTGGCAAGGTTCTGAGTTTGATCCCTAGTATCACAAAAAAAGTTCATATTGTAATATGTATCAGTACTCCACTGCACACACTGTGTGTGTGTGTGTGTGTGTGTGTGAGAGAGAGAGAGAGAGAGAGAGAGAGAGAGAGAGAGAGAGAGGAGAGGGGGGAACTGAAGGTGTGGAGATGGGCCTTGGGCAGGCTAGGCAAGTGCTCTACCACTGAGCAACACCTGAGCCCTCCCACTTCATTCCTTGTCACGGCTCTATACTATTCCACTTCATAGCTAGGTCACATTTTATTTATCCACCTATTCACTGGGGAACCTCTTAGGAACTGTGAACAAGTACAACATTGGTATACAAGCACAGTAACACCTTGGACCAGGAGTAATTTGTTCTGCAAGACAAACAAACATTTCTAATAAAACTTCTTTGGTTTTTAAGAAAGAGTCTCAGTATGCAGCTCATGCTGGCCTTGAACTCATTTTGTAGCCTAGGCTGGCCTGAAACTCATAACGAGTTTCTCCTCCTATCTCAGCCTCTAGAGTACTGGGATTACACATGTGCACCACCACACTTAGCTTCACTTGGCTTCTAATAAATTATTTCTTTAGGATTTCTTTTTTTTTGTATTTTAGGGGAGGATCTACAGGGTGTTCAGGGTCTCACTACTAAATCAGACCCATAGCGATCTGCCTGTTTACAGCCTCCCAAGAGCTGGGATTAGGGATGCACACCACCAGGCCCAGTCTCATTCCACCATCTCAGTGCACCCTGGGGGTGGAGCCAACGCAGCAGGCCCAGGGATGGAATGCTCACCCCACTCCCCTCCTGCTTGTAGGCGCTTTAATCCACTGAGTTATTTGGCAGGCCCCTTCTTTATGTTTTGTGTTTTCTTTGTTTTTGCCTTATTTTATAGTATTGTAATAATTTTATAAGAATATTTTTGATTGGGGCTGGAGAGATGGCTGAGTAGAATAAATGTTTTCCTGGTAAGCACAAGGACCTAAGTTCAATCCCCAGTTCCGCCAAAAAAAAAAAAAAAAAAAAAAAAAAATCCATGAATATTTTTGGTTTGTGGCAAAATCATCTGAGTATTTGTTTTGAGACAGGATCTCACTGTGTAGCTCAGGTTGGCCTTGAACTCACTGTGTAGCCCAGGCTGGTCTCAAACTCACAGCGATCCTCCTGCCTCAGCCTCCTGAATACTGGGATTACAGGCATGTGCGAGCATGCCTGGTGAGTTTTTATTATTTCTTATGGGGAAATTTGCTTTGAGGTACAAATACTGTGGGTTACAAGTATGTTTCCTGGATGAATTATGCTTGTAAACCAAGGTTTTACTGAATTTATTTGAGCACATTGATTTTGGTAGTATACACCTGGGAATAGAGTAGTAGTGTCATTTTTCTTTTCCTCTTTTTTTTTTTTTTTTTTTGCAGAACCAGGGATTGAACTCAGGCCCTTGCACTTGCCAGGCAAACACTTATTCTACTGAGCCATCTCCCTGACCCCATCATTTTTTTTTTTTAACTCAACATTTATATTCTTTATTTCCATTCAATGCTTCTCTTTCTTAGAACATGTTTGTGGCAGATAATGTTTACATTTCTTTGATAAAACCAGTAAAAATATTTTAAAGACACAAAAGAGAAAGTCCTCATGGTCAACAAGAATGTCCGTTGTTGTCTTCTGAGGACACAGAGTGAATCTCCAAGCACAAGTTTTCCAGGCCCTGAAGCACCCAGAGTGGACAGGATTCTGCAACTTGTGGCTCAGCTAGGGCTGGGGCTGCAGGGCTCTGGGCGTCACACTGGCTGTGGCACCAGGGCTTACCCTAGGCCTGGTCGTGGCTGGAAAAGATAGTCTGCTCTTTGGGGGCTCGAGCCCCAGGCCGCTTCTCCCACTGGTTCCTGGCCCGCCGGTTCTTAAACCACATCTGGACTACTGACTCCCACAGGTTCAGCATCCGCGCCAGCTTGGCTCTGCTTCACAGACAGGTACTTTTCCTTTGCAAACATCTTCTCCAGCTGTCCCAGCTGCTCCCCGGTCAAGAACTGGTGCATCTGCCACGACTTCTTGAGAAATGCAGGGCCTGGAATGCCTGGGGGCTCTGGAGGGCTTGGGTTTACTGGGGTGTCTAAGGATCCTAGGAAGGGTGAGGGCCTTGGGATAACTGGGGCTCCCTGGAAGTCAACAGACTGCTGCATCCTGGCTCCCACTCTGCTTCTGCACAGTAGTGTCATTTTTTAACTTTTTAAGGAACTAATAAATTGTTTTTCCTAAAATTTCAATTTAAATTTCCTAAAACAAGAGGCCAGGGAGATGGATCAGTGGAATAAGCACTTCCCTGGCAAGCACAAGTGCTTGAGTTCAATCCCCGATTCTGCCAAATAAATAAATAAAAATAAATTCCCATCAGTAGTTTCTGAGGGTTCCAGTACGGTTCCAGTTTCTCCACGTCCTCCTCAATATTTATTTTTCATTTTTATTTTTTAAAATTATTTTGTAGGGGCCGGGGAGATGGCTCAGTAGAATAAGCATTTCCCTCGCAAGGGCAAGGGCCCTGAGTTCAATCCCCTGTTCCACCAAAAAAAACAACATTATTTTGAGCCAGGTGTGGCAGCATTGGCCGGAAATTCCAACAGCACAGAGAGGATTGCAAGTTTCAGATCAAGCTGGGAAATTTAGCAAGATTCTGTCTCAAAACTTTTTAAAAAAGAGGGAGAAAGGGCAGTGTAAAAGCCCAGTGACAGACCCCAATACAAAAAAAAAAAAAAAAAAAAAATTGTTTTCATTGAAGGTACCCTAATGGTTGCATGAAGCTGGCTAATCTCCCTATTTTTTGTCCCTCTCTTCCTTTTCCCCCACAGCGCACATTGTTTTGGTCTTTTTCTGTGATGTGTGTAGCACACTAAATCTGAATGTGTGTCTGTGGCGATGTCCCCGTGTTCGGTGCAGCTGTGTACCCTCCACTATCTTCAGAATGTCTTGGGACTGGGAGATAGCTCAGCTGAATAAGCGCTTGCCTGGCTGAGTTCAATCCCCAGCTCGCAAAAAAAAAAAAAAAAAAAAAAGAGAGAGAGAGAGAGAGAGAGAGAGAGAGAGAGAGAGAGAGAATGTCTTTCAGTGGGATTGTCTGAATTTGAGAGGGGCGCCTTCTATGGGTGGGAAATGGCATCTGCATGATTATGTGCCTTAATTCCACACCGTGTCAGCAGCAGGCAGTGTGGCCCGTGTTTTACATGGCACTGTGTGCAGTTATGATTTTATGAGGTACAGCTACGTGCGCAGCTACATGATCATATATGCATACTTGGGATGAGCTTGTGGCCATATTTATGTTGTAGTATCTGAGGATTATCCCAGTGGTTGATGGGATTGTGTGACCGCATCTTCAGTAGTCGTAGGATGGCTGAATGCGGTGGTGCGTGCCTGTAATCCCAGGATTTTGAGATCTAAGGGAGGAGGGTTGCTAGGAGTTCAAGGCCAGCTTGGGCTACAGAGTGAGTTCAGGGCCACTCTCAACTACACAGCAGGACTTTGTCTCAAAACAACAACAAAATAGTTACAGGAGAACATATCCAGGACTTCCCTTGTATCTGGGCCTGCCTGCTTCTGGATGTGTTCGTACACGGGGAGTAGGCTGAGGCTGTGTAAGACATCTCCGCTGTAAGGTCCTGTGAGAGATGTCTGTAGGAGGTGCAATTCCTTGTAGCCAAATTGTATCAGTGAGGTAGTGTGACTTTTTTAGTACTGTCTATCATTATGAATTCTTTGTGCTCAGGGTTTCAGGGCTATTATATCGTTATGCTAAGCAACACAGTATAACAACTATTTACATAGCATTTATGGTGTATCAGGTCTTATAATTACTCTAGAGAGAGGGTGTGATGGTAATCCCTACTACTCAGAAGGTGGAAGCAGGAGGATGGAAAGTTCAGGAAGTGCCTGGACAATATAGCGAGATCCTGTCTCTCCATAAAAAAAAAAAAAAAGGACTAGGGATGTAGCTCAGTGGGAAGGCCCTGGCTGTCCCCAGCACTGCCCATACATTCTCACATGTGCGCATGTGCACACACACACACACAAAAAAAAATCTGAACCTGATTTAAAGTCTACAGAGAGATATTCATGGGATCTACACAAATACTGTGCCATTTAATACAAGGAATTTGTGGTTTAGTACCCATGGGGGTCATGATACAACTCCGTGAGTACAAAGGGACAACTATCTATATGCAGCAGTCATGTGTTCTATGTGGCTGAGGGACAGGCAACTTGTGCCACTTAGCTGCACAACTGTGTATGGCTATGAGCTACGTATCTGCAAAATGTGTTCATGTCCCCTACCTGTGCTCTCAGGATTCCAGAGTTGAGTGTCTACCAGAACCTCAAGTCCTTGTCCATCTGGGGCTCAAAGACAGGGCCAGGGTATGAGTCTCTTGCAGGGCAGGTTCTGCCTGGGTGATTGATAGTCACCCTGCTGCCCATCACCTGCAGCAGCTGTAATGCCACCAGCCTCCCCCCCTCCCCCACAGCATCCCCTGGAGCTCCACACTAGGCAATGGTGGGCTGATTGGCAGAGACGCCCTCCCACTGAGGGGATCAGACCCTGGGGGTTCACAATCAGGCAAGTTAAAGCCACAGGAAAGCGCAGGCCCAACCCCCAGCCCTCCCACTCACCAGGGGACAGGGTTCTGGCTGTTCTGGGGCCCTCACCTGATAGCAGCCTCCAGCATCTGGCATGGCTGATAATACACTGCAGAGAGTTTGTGCCAAGTCCCGCCATCAGCACAGTTATAGCCGTCTTTTGAGGAGGGGTAGAATTGGATAGCCTCACTTAGGGGATACAGGGTCCCATAGTTCCTTTCTAGAACACTTCTGTCTCTCATCCCTTCTCCAGGAAGGTAAACTAAGAGAAGGCCCCCCAAACCTGTGCTTCCTTGGGGACTCTGCTTCTATATATATAGGGGTTCCTGGACCCCTGACCCCAGCACCTGCCAACCCCTGACATCTTGAGTGGGCTTGGCAAATAGGGTCTGTCTTGAAGACCTAGCTCTAAAGAGGCTGAGGTCTATTCCCCAGAAATGTTGATCCCCTCCTTGCATGGGCCTTATCAGGGGTGGTAGCCAATCAGCTGAGGACAGAGAGGAGCCCTTCAAGAGGCCCGCTGAGCCTCAGAGCCCACGAGGCAGCCAAAGGAGCAGAGGGCTGAGGCCCGGGTGGGCACCTGCCATCAATGGCCACCGCTGAGACTGCCCTGCCCTCTATCAGCACGCTGACCACCCTGGGGCCCAGCCCCGACACGCAGGAGGACTTGCTTAAGGTGCGGCCAGGCGGGGGCCAGGTGGGCCAAGGAGCCAGGGTTTGGTTGGTATTGGGCCTGCATCTCGCCTTGGGGTCCCCCCTCCATGCAGGTGAGGGGTCTGAATGTGGTCTGAAGGGCAGGTAGCCTAAGGATCTGAGCTTCTAAGTGTAGCCTATTTCTGTAATGAAAAAAATGAGCTGTCTGCTAACCTCCGGATAGGTGCAGGCTCAGGTGGATGATGTCCCAGCTATCTGAAGGATATAGTAAAGGGGCCTGGGAGAAATCCAGGGCTCAGGAAAAAATCTTATATAAAGATGAGAAAAAGGGGGAGGGTCTGGGGGCAACTGAGTCAAGGCTGGGTTTCACCCCCCCGCCAGCCGTCTCTGCCCCCATCCTGAATGTGGGTCCAGATAATGGAAGTCTTATCTTCTGTCTCCAGCCAGGCTTGATGGACCTCTGTCTTGAGCTGAGGGAGGCGGATAGGGGCAGTGTGGGGAGACAGGCAAACTAGACTCCTCTGCGTCGACCTCTGGCTAGACTGCCCCTCCGGGTGTCTGATCGGCACGGTCTGGGTGCGGCGCCCCGGTATCTGCGAACGCTTCAGGCCTGCGCTCCTTCCCACAGTGGTGGCGCCTGGACGAAGCACAGGACCTGGGCCCGGGTCCCCCGGATCCCATGGGGCCGCCCCTTCATGTGAGCCCAGAGTTGGAGGACGCGCGCGGGGAAGTCGAGGATGACGACAGGGACGTGGATCCCACCTGGGACCTGGATCTCTTCCTCAGCAGCTTCCCGAGCCCTGACCCAGGCGGAGCGCCCCGGACCTGCGCCCTGAACCCTGGCGAGGCAACAGGGGCGCAGTACCCTCCGCCCTCCGAGACTCTGGGCGCCTATGTGAACGGCCCGGGCCTGGTGCCGGGGTTCGGGGGACCCGAGGAGCCAGCGGGCTGGGTGCGTGCCCCGGACCCATTCGCGGCTCCGGGTCCCAGCCCCGAGCCTAAGGCGCTGGCACTGCAGCCCGTGTACCCGGGGCAGGCAGCGAGCTCCGCGAGCGGCTTCTTCCCGCCCGCTGGGCTTGCACTGCCCTCAGCCCCGAGCGCCCCCTACGGGCTGCTGCCGGGGTACGCTCCACTGTACTCGGCACCCCAGTACCAGGGCCACTTCCAGCTCTTCCGCGGGCTCCCAACACCCTCGCCCAGTCCCGCCGCATCCCCCTCCTTCCTGAGCTGTCTAGGACCTGGGACGGTGGGGGCCAGACTCATGGGAACCTCGGGAGACCCCAGCGTGATCGTCGAAGGCGCCCCCCAGAAACGCTGCCGGCGCTCGTGGGCACGTAAGAGGCAGGCAGCGCACACGTGCGCGTACCCGGGCTGCGGCAAGAGCTACACCAAAAGCTCCCACCTGAAGGCGCATCTGCGCACTCACACGGGTGAGGGGGCGGGGCCCGCGCGGGGACCAGAAGGGAGGGCCCAAAGGCAAAGTCAGGGACAGAGGGCGGGTCCTGACGTCACCGAGCAAGGGGCGGGACCGAGTGAGCGCGAAGGGATCCGGAGGCTTAGTCGGCAAACCCAGACCCTAGGACAGCGATACAGGAGTCGGATCGGGACAGAGAGCATTTCAGAACCGGAGCCTAAGAGCAGGACGAGTGTCGTATGGTGCAAGCTAAAGGATGGACTTCAAACAGGGTGCAAGCTTGGAATGCCAAGGGCGCTGATGCCAGGAAGGAGTATGCTCAGACTCTGGGAAGCTTGGCATGGAGGTGGGGCCAGAATGAGAAGGCGTGACTGGAGCCCTGGCTGTGAGGCTAGCGGCTGCATCTGTTTCTCTGGCCTCATCTGTTAAAGAGAACGAGGCCCTGACATCCATACAGGAATAAAGAGTAGGAGGAAAGACTTGGCAGGCACACTCTGGGAGACAAAGGCAGGAAGATCTAAAGTTTAATCCCACCCTAGGCAACATAACAACTTAATGAAACCGGCCCCCACCAAAAGGCTGCAATCAGTGCCTGAAACCGGAGAGGATTAGGGGCTCTGAGACCAAGGCCAGGGGCAAGGTTGGGCAGCAGCTACACGGCACCCCTGGTTTTCAGAAGGAGCTGAAAATGGGGCTGGACTGAAAGCAGGAGTGGGGCAGTAGAAAGAAGCAAGTGTAAGGGAATAGGGTATAGGAAGTGGGGCTGTCAGGGGTACGGAGGACACACATGGGCCCAGGAAAGGAGAGAGTGTGTCCCAGTTGAGGGTGTAAGTAACAATGGTCCAGATCACTGGGTAGGCCCAGCCTGAGAGCTAGTGCTTCCTTAAGTTCTGCACCTTAGTGCAGAATGCTGCCCCCTTGTCTACCCTAGTCCTGGCCAAGACTGAGTAGTGGGCTGTTGCACATAGAGGGACCCCAGGGATGTGGTGGGTTCTTTGCTGTCACTCAGGACCTCTTTGCCTCTCAGGGGAGAAGCCATATGCCTGCTCCTGGGACGGCTGCGGCTGGAGATTCGCGCGCTCTGATGAGCTGACTCGCCACTACCGGAAGCACACAGGCCAGCGCCCCTTTCGCTGCAAACTCTGCCCACGGGCCTTCTCCCGCTCAGACCACCTGGCTCTGCACATGAAGCGCCACCTGTGACTCTGTCCTGCGGCTAGATCCTGCCAGGGACGA
Source organism: Ctenomys sociabilis (assembly GCA_004027165.1). Classification (NCBI taxonomy): domain Eukaryota; kingdom Metazoa; phylum Chordata; class Mammalia; order Rodentia; family Ctenomyidae; genus Ctenomys; species Ctenomys sociabilis. The sequence continues at coordinate 8,820 of PVKA01022796.1, read as the reverse complement.
GGATGGAACTAGAGGGGATCGTTGCAGGGCTGATTCCCAAGGACAGACCTTCACTTGGATTCACATCTGAACTCGTGGCCTCCACCGCAGGATCCAGAAGTGACTCAGAAACAGACCTGGGGGCCCTGCAGTGGAAACCCCCACATGTCCCCTGCCACAGGAAGCCATGCAGGAAACTCGGACAGTAACACTGACTCCCAGAGTAGCAGGCTCAGATAGACCCTCAGACCAGCACCAAGAACCTTAGAGGGTGAGAGGAGGAGACATTCCAAGATCCTGAGTCAGCAAAGGCTCCTCATCAATGGTTATGGGTCCCCCAAAACGCCCTTCCTATATAAAGCTTCAGTGTTGTCATTACTTGGTTTTGAGTGCTGTAAGGTGGGAGGACTCTGATATGGGAACGTGTAGACATATTTATGTCTTACAGCTCAGGAAAACACCTCATTCTCCCACTCCTTTAAAATCATTAGGTCTCCAGCTCTGAACCCAAGGTCATTCATGAGTCTCCCTCCACTTAAGAGCACTAAGCCCAAGCCTATTATGCTGATCCACGCCTTCAATACCAGCACTCTTGGAGGGTGAGGCAGCAACTGAGCGATACTCTATCTATCTCAAAATAAAAAATAAAAAACGTACTGGGGACATAACTCAGTGCAGAACTCCTGGGTTCAATCCCCAGTACAGCAAACCGAACAAAACGAGAGAAAAACCTCAGCCCAACCCCAAAGCCCCATCACCCTTTGCTTAAACACAATGCAAAGTAACCAGTTGCCCAGTTCAGGGGAAGCCCAGGACGTGCAAAATGAAAAGGAGTGCCCATTAAGAGCGCAAAGATAACAAGAGCTGGGCTCTTGAAAGAAAGGAAGGAAAAAAAGAAAGAGAAAGAAAGAAAGAAAGAAAGAAAGAAAGAAAGAAAGAAAGAAAGAAAGAAAGAAAGAAAGAAAGAAAGAAAGAAAGAAAGAAAGAAAGAAAAGAAAAGAAAACTAAGAAGCCTTCAAACGTGCGTGATTCAAAAGCTAGGGAAGAGCAAGCATCTCTATTAGCCACCGAGGGGCGGAACGGAGGCGGGGCTCGAGGAGGCCAATCGGAGGCGTGATTTGTCCATAAGCATAAGGATCGTGGTCAGGATGAATCCTCTTAGGGAATCTGCTGTAGCAAAGGCTGGGCCTGGAAGGGGCGGGGCCTGGAGGCCGGAAGGAAGCCCCGCCTTCAGCGCTGTAGGCTGGGAGATGCAAATCACTGCCCCATTCCTGAAGCTAGTTGTCACCTCTTGTCGCGCGGGTCTGGGTTGCCGGGCTATTTTGAGGAAGTTGTTGCTTCTGGGGCTCGTGATTGGCCCCCGTGACCCCGACACACAGAGGATCCTCCACGCAGCGACATGGTCTCCCTGGTGGCTCTGCTGGTAGGCACGCTGCTGTGGGTCCCCGGCTGGGCACTGAGCTGCTATGGGGACGCCGGGCAGCCCGTAGACTGGTGAGCGAGTGAGGGCAGGGCAGGCAGGGGTAGGGAGCCCCTGAGTCACTGCGTCCCGTGAGGAAGCTGGCTCGTCTGTCCCCTCCAGCCTCCTGTGCCTTCCTACCCTGCAGGTTCGTGATCTATAAGTTGCCAGCCCAGAGCGGCCCCGGGAATGAGGCAAGGAAGGGGCTGCGCTACCGCTACCTGGACGGTAGCTCAGGAGGCTGGCGCGATGGCGCGGGGCCCATCAACAGCTCCGAGGGTGCTGTGGGCCGCAGTCTGCAGCCGCTGTATCGGGCCAACGCCAGCCAGGTGGGGGGCAAGCTGGACCTGGGAGGGAGGTTGGGGTGCCCCGCCGCGGGGGCACCTTCACAATGCCCATCCATTGCCCCCAGCTCGCCTTTCTGCTGTACAATGACCAGCCGCCCAAACCGGTGTGGGCTTCGGGTGCTTCCAGCTATGGGCATGCGAAGGGTAAGGTCTTGATTTTGGGCTCCAAGAGGGCTTTGAGGTCCCAAGCTGAGTGCGGTCGTGCTCGTGGCAGGATCAACTAGAGGAGTTTGAGGTTAGTCTGGGCTACATAGTGACTTCAACGCCAGCACGAACTACGTAGGGAGATGGAAGCTGTCTCCAAAAGCCAAAAATCAAACCAAACAAACAAAACCCAAAGTCTTCTTAAACCCATACTGGGCTCAAACTTTGAATCTTCCTGCCTTAGCTTTCCAGAGTGCTGGGATGAAAGGCACACACCACTGTGCCTGGCTTCTAAGGTAATTTTTGATTTGCATAGAGTGTGGGAACCTGCTCTGGGGTCCAACAAGCCTGAACATATTTCTTGTCTGTACCTTGTCCACACCCCCTGCAAACTAAGGGTGTTCCTGTTTTCTTGAGTTTATCTCGAGGAACCCCCCCACTTACTTCCCTCTTCTGCTTCAGGTGTCCTGCTCCTGGACCAAGATGGGGGCTTCTGGCTGATCCACAGCGTGCCGTGCTTCCCGCCACTTCCATCTTCTGGTGCATACACCTGGCCTCACAATGCCCAAACCTATGGGCAGACCCTGATCTGTGTGTCTTTTCCTCTCTCTGAGTTCACAAAGATTGGTGAGTTGAGTAAGGGGTCAGTGTGAGGCCTGGATGTGTGGGTGAGAACTGGGATGATATAGTCTTGAGCCTCCTCTTGCATTTGTCCTCCAGGCAGGCAGCTGGCTTACATCTTCCCCTTCGTCTTTAACTACAAGTTGGATGGCTTTGCCCAGAAATTCTCTGACCTGATGGATGTGGCCTTGGGCAAACACATTTGCCAGGAGCCCTGGAACAGCAGTGTAACTCTCACATCACAGGCAGGCACTAAATTCCAGAGCTTTGCCAAAGCTGGAAAGTTTGGAGATGGTGAGTGATGATAGATAAGCTCTTCCTTTGTGGAGGAGCTGTCTTGTGGGCCCAAGGCTTTAGGGCAAACCAGGGACAGGAACCAGGTCTGTTTAGAAACCATAATCACATGAGAGGCACAAAACCAACACAGATGGACCCACATCCTGGCTTCTGACTGTGATGTATGATTTAACCTGAGCCTCAGTTTACTTATCTAAAAAGCGGAGGTGCCAAACTTAAAGGATTGTTGGGAATGAAACAAGGCACAGAAAGGATTTGGTAAGTAAGGGCTCTTCTTGCAGTTCTGGAGTTGCTGAGAACTGACCTTTGACCTTAGAGAAGGGATACAGCCTAGGGGATCTATAATGGGGCCCTGCCCTGCTGCTGCCTGTACTCTTCTCTTCCTCTGCAGATCTGTACTCTGGCTGGTTGGCAGAAGCTCTTGGTGCAGACCTGCAGGTTCAATTCTGGCCACATTCTCCAGGTATCCTGACATCCAACTGTTCTGGTCCCTTTAAAGTTCTGAATGTTAATCAGATAAGCTTCCCTGGGCCTGCTGGACCAACCTTCCATTCCACAGAGGACCACTCCAAGTGGTGTGTGGCCCCCACGGAGCAGTGGGCCTGCATAGGTGACATGAATCGGAACCACGGAGAGGAGCATCGGGGTGGGGGCACATTGTGTGCCCAGCTGCCAGCCATCTGGAAGGCCTTCCAGCCTCTGGTGAAGACCTTTAATCCATGTATAGATGACCCCAGGGCCAAGAAGCCAGGAGAGTAAAGAACAAAGGCTCAGGAACCAGTCTAACTAGAGTTTGCCTGTTTGTTCTTCTGATGGTGCTGGGGATGGAACCCAGTGTTTGTGCATGCTAAGCCAGTGCTGTACACTGAGCTGTATCCAATCCTGGATTTAAGCTTGAATTCCAAGTCATCCCCTCCTCATATGACCTTACGTGCCTTACCCTGTCTGCGATTCAGCCCATTTGTCTGCAAAATGGAAATCATATCATCTGCCACTCAAAGATCATTGAAAATAGGGGCTGGGAGATGGCTCAGTGGAATAAGCACTTCCTTGGCAAGCCCAAGGGCCTGAGTTCAATCACCAGCTCCACCAAAAAAAAAAAAAGATAATTGAAAATAAAAGGAAATTGGTGAATGAAGCCGTTAACCTTTCTTCAGGTGGGTGTGGGATGTGGATCATTGCTGGGACCTTTACTTTTTCTTGTTTTGTTGGGTTGTGGTGGGAGCTGGACCCAGGGCCGTCACACTGAACTATATATCAGGGTTCCCCCTCCCCCTCAGTAAATCACTTAGTGATCGAGGCTGGGCTCAAACTTGAGATTCTCTTGCCTCAGCCTCCTAGAGTGCTGGCATTACAGCCACCACACTTGCCTTCCTCTGTTGGTCTTAAGGTGATGAACCAGAAGTTCAGGATTCTGGGAACCCACCTCTCTTGTCCTATCCAGTCAATGGGCAAGGAGAAAGGTGCACTTGATGCTCCAACTAGCCAGGGAAGAAAGTGTGTTCAGAAAGCTCACACAGTATGGACGCACTTTATTTATATGTGTACAATGTATACAGGTGGCTGTACAGAGGGACCAATGAACTCCTTGGCTATGGGCCTGGGGGTGCAGAGCTTGGCACCCCTTTTTTGGTCAAGCCTACTAGAGGCATAGCTTCAGCAGGGCCTCGAGAGCTGAGGCCTGTGTCAGGTTTGGTGCTGGGGACCAGGAGAGAAGTGGGTGGCGCTGAGGACCCTGCAGTGATGCTGGGTGCATTCTTCATGGAGGCTGGTGTTGGGGCCTGGGGGTCCGGGGAGAGCTTGGGGGAAGTGGGCTTGGAGCGAGGCCCACTCAGCGTGGTCCGCTCCTCCACTACTTCCAGCACCCAGCGTTCCCGGCCCCGCGGGGCCTCGGGTGCCACCGTTGTCTGGATCGCAGGTTCCTGCATTGCCTTGGGGTCCATGCCTGGAGGTTGGGGTGCCACGGTTTTGACCCCAGGCCGCGCGGGCTCGACTACGATGGGCACTGGGGGCGTGCCAGCCTCACCTGAGCTGCTGCGCCGGCCAGTCTCGTGCTCCTGTACCGGGCTCAGCGCTGCCTTAGCCACAGCCCTGGCCATCCCACCCGCGCCGTCCTCTGTCTGTACACTCTGGTGTCGCGTGCAGCCCATATCCCGCTCCAGGGTCCGGGTTCCAAGAGTAGTGGTGCGGGGTGGGGTACAGGCCTCGGCCCCACCACCAGGGGACTCCCTGTCCTTGCTCGAGGTCCCCTGCCTAGGGGTGCCCTCCAGGGGCAGCGGGTCCGCGCCCAGACTCAGGGGCGACTCCTGGCGGCCCAGGCGGCGCATTGCTACCTGCCGCGTGGAGCTAAGTCCCTCAGTAGGCGGGGTCTCGCCATCGGACTCTGCGAGGCTGTGCAGCGCCAGCTCCCCGTGGAAATCCTTGCGGAATTCAGGGTGGCCCACCTCTAGGCTGTGCTTGCGCAGCGCGCCCTTCTTGTCAGCGCCCAGAGAGGCTCCCAGCTTCTCTGCCGACTGCACGCGCTTGAGTAGAGGCGAGCGCGGAGGCTCCGCGCTCTTGGGGCGAGGACGCACGACGGGCGGTGAAGAGTGCAGCTTGGCCGGGAAGCTCTGCGTGGTGTGTGAGCTGCCCACAGTGTGGCCTGGCAGCGGGGGTGGTGATGCCTGCGTCGGGGACGGAGTGTGCGCCAGCGGCGACAGTGGGATGTTGCCAGCGGACTTGCAGCGTGCAGAGCGATATTGGCGATGCAGCTTCGGTGACAACCCGTGCAGCGTGCTGGGCCGGATGTGGTGGGACGTAGAGGATGCCGGCGAGTTAGGCGTGCTCGAGGCGGGCGAGCTGCTCTGAGATGAGGCACCTGCGGACCAGACGGGGAGCACGGCTCAGGCAGGCCCCCAGCAATTGCCACCCCACATCACACAGTGCCCCCGTGCAGAGCTACCTAGGTAGGCAGAGTCCGGCGTGGAGCGATAGCTGTGCGTTGGGGAGCGCGCTGGCAACCCATGTGTAGGGGAGCCTGGGAGGCTGTCGCTGGACGACAGCGAGCGGTTCAGTGATGACAGTGAGCGGCTTGTGTGCAGTAGGTTCGACTGCTTCGTGATCTTCCGGAAGAGGGAACTGCGCTTCTTGCTGGGGACAGAGAGATGGCCATCTACCCTCGACCAAACTCCAGAGCTCTGGGCTACTCCCACTTCTGGGCGGCAAGACAACCCCTGTAACCGCTTTTTTATGTATTTAGGACAGGGTCTACAGGGTCTCACTACGTAGATAGGACTCGTAGTGATCTTCCTGTTTTCAGCCTCCCGAGCACTGGGATTACAGGTGCGCACCACAAAACCCAGTTTTACTTGTTGTCTCAGCATTCCTGGGGGAGGGGGGGCTGGCACAGCACGCCGGGATTGAACCCCAGCCGCTGTGCTCTGCCTAAGTAGGTGCTTTAGTCTGCTGAGCTATCTGTGCAGCCCTTTTAAATTCAATTTAATTTTATTTTTGAGACAGGGTCCTGGCTGGCCTCAAACTCACAGCGACCTTCCTGCCTCCCCAGTGCTAAAATGACAGGAATCTCCATTAAGTCCAGTTTAGCTACAATCTATAAATCAAGGCAGAAAGTCCTTCCCTTGACCCAGTCCCACTTTACTCCTCGCATCCATTCTGGACACGTCCAGTTGAGGCTAGAAACAGCAATCCAAACACCAACTCCTCTGCCATCCCACTTCCCTGGCTCCTCCTTTCACCACAACCCTACCTCTTAGGATTAACTTACTTGACAGCCTTATCTGGCTCATCCGATTCAGAACGGCCACCTGGTGTCCAGCCCAAGCCCACTGAGCAAAGCCACGCCCCTGAGGCTGGGGGTGTAGCATGGTGCCTAAGCGCCTGCCTCACATTTGGGAGGCCCTGGGTTTCATCCCCAGCACTCAGCAACAATATGTAAACCCAAACACTCTCTGCATCCATCCACCTCTCCTACCTCCTCCCATCCATAAGGAAAGAAATTACAGGCATGCAGCACACATAGCCCTTTGGCTCCAGGAAGACCACATATACTGCAAGACAACAGCCACACGAAAGTGTGTCATAGTTCTGAGGTGCGAAACTCACTCTATGATGTTTGATCAAGCAGAAAGTATAACATCACACTTATCATAATGCATCCTGTCCTTAAGCCAAGCATGACTACTTCACTTGGCAGTGTTGCCTGCCTGGCACACTCATTCCTGATAGAGATCTCTCAGGCTAGCCCCTCCCAGGCTGTCCAAACACATCCAACAGGGCAGGACCTGTGACTGAACTCCTTCCTCCCACGACTCCACATCTGCTGCCCACCCGCCCACAGTGTTTTCTGCTTGTCTCAGAACCCGGGCACAGCTTCCGGCCCTGACTTCTTGCACCTTTTCAGGTTCTCTTAACTGACACTGCCTCCTCCGGTCCTCCCCTGGGCCTCTGCCACCTTAGCCCCGCCCACTTCTTAGCGCCTGGACCACCCACCTCTCCTGGCCTTCCTTGGCAGAGGGCCTCTTGTTCCGCCTTGCCATTTTGGCCTTGTAGCTGCTGCGCCTTGCGGGGCCAATGCGGATGGAAGTGTTTTCAAATGGTGTGGTGGTCACGGCCACCTTGTTGCCACTCTGGGGGAAGAAGGAAAGGAATGCTTTGCAGGGGGCTGCCTGGAAACTGGCGACCTTCCACCCAGTGCACCCTCTCTGCTCTCACCTTGAGGATCAGCTCCACAACCTCAGGATGCACCATACCGTGCACAGGCTCTCCATTCACGTGAGTGATGAGGTCCCCCGCACAGAGCCCTGCTTCTTGGGCAGGACCCCCTTCCTCCACGTGCTGGAGACAAGGGTAGCAGGATTGGTAATAAGCTTATGTGCCACACACTGGAGTCTTTGTGACAATTTACCAAATAGCCATTTTTCTCCCCATTTTGCAGATGAAAAAACTGAGGGTTGGAGAGGTAGGTGAAAGAGGGAGTCTCAGAAAAATTTCACTCATACTGCATAGATTCAGCTTTGAACCATCTCTCATCCTGAGGTACTTGTCTGCTCTTCACCCTTGCTACGAACCCCACCTGGGAGCGCTTACCCAAACAATGTGGTGGACACTGTACACATCGGAGTCACCCATGTAGACTCGGATGGCTCTGAGTGTGAAGCCGTACTTCTTCCCTGATCGTTGGATGGTGATGGGGGAGCGGAGTCCGCTGACAGCTGGGGAATAGTCCCGGCTGGGGGAGGAGTCCCGTGAGGATGGGTTGGAGGACAGAGATCGTGGGGACATTGGACTAGCAAGGGGTGAACTTCCATGTGGGTCCACTGCAGACATAGAACCATGGTTAGCTTTTAGGACCAACCAGAAACAGTGCCGGAATATTTGTTCCTCCCTCCTCCCAAGTGAAAGTCCCAGACTAGATTCTTATTGGTCCCTCTGGGAATCAACCACTGTGGACTGGGAAAACTGGCATTTTCTTTCACCTGACCTTGTACAAAATTGGGCATTCCTTCCCTTGACGGTCAGGGCTCAGCATTACCTGCGGGAATCATGACAGACAAGGCGGTGGCGGAAGCTGACTTGATGACTTTGCCCCCTGTTCGAGAAGGCCGCTTTTCTACCGCAGGGTCCCCTGACAGCTGCTGGTGCCGCGCCCTGCGCAGAACCAGGTCATTGGTGGCCCTCGGACTGGAAGGGTCCCCTTCCTTTGAGGGTGGGCAAAGGTCACCTGGGCGTGGGCGTTCAGCTGCAAAAGAGTAGGTGGGTTAGGGGTTGGGCTACAGCTGGAGACTTGTTTTGCCCTAAGTGCTCGTCCCTTTCCTCACTGGGTTGTGAGTTGCTTCTGAGCACAGCATTCACAATCGCTTCTGATACAAAGGAGGAAGGCCTCTGTGTGCCTGTCCCGCTCTGCTAGGCATGGATGTTTTTGTTTTTGTTTTTGTTTTTGGAGGGGGGTGTTCCTTTTTTTTTTTTTTTTTTTTT
>PVKA01022795.1:26377-36676 GCA_004027165.1 Ctenomys sociabilis | reverse complement strand
CCAGCCCTTACCAATACAGTCTTTAGTTGCAAGCATTTACCTATTAAAGCCTCAAATTTATAGTTGAGTAGTACTCCACTATTTAAAAATACCACATATTTTTTGACCATTCCCCAGTTGATAGGTGTTTTGATTGTTTCCAAGTATGACAACTTAATATTTTTTAAATATTATTTCTCAGTTTTGAAGTTTGCATCTTGATACTTCCACTCATGTATATATGCCAATCAATCTCCCTGTTTTTCTAGTGTCCTCATCCTACATCCAGGTTGCTTCTCCTACCCCTCCACACCAGACTTCTTTCTCCCTCCTTGTTTGTCTCAGCTGTTCTCATCCACAGTTTTGCCTTTGTCCTCTCCAGTCATCCATGTGCCCCAAAGGCTACCAAGATCTGGATCTGAACTTGCCTTTTCTGAAGTATGGCTGGCTTTATCCCTTGAAGATCACTTCCTCTGCTTTCCTGACATTTTGAGTGCCCCCACAGTGGGTGCTTTTCTAGCTGTACCCCATACCCATGCCTTGCTGTGCCCTCACCAGCTCCTCACAGCTGCACTCATAGCGACCTCTTTGTGTCATGCCTTGTTTTCCATCAGTATTCCAGATCCAAGCCTCTGTCAGCCAAGAATTCTAGGATCGCTCTCCCCTGGTGCCACCTCAGCTGCTGCTGCAAGTCAGGCTGAAGAAGTAAACAAAGTCCTGAGTTTTAACTCTGGGGATGTTGGGTCTGATTGCGCTTTGTGCCCTGAGTCAGGGCACTGCAGTGCTGAGCAGAGCTGTGGCCTATCACCACTAAGCTCATGGGTCCCAATCTAATCCTAGTTAAGAATTGACCCAATATGGTCCTGTGGTGGTTCCAGGCATTATAAATCTATAATATTAGATCTATAATACTTTATAGATCTAAGATTTTATTAGATTTCCAGTCTGACTTCCTATCCTGATAACTAACCAGTATATTTGATGCATTTTTAAAAATGAGGTCTGGAACTTTGTCCTATTGTGTGTGTGTGTGTGTGTTCTTTCCTACAAAATGTAGTCTCTTGGATAGTTGAACTTTGACTCACAGATCTAAGACTCTGCAAGGGCCTGAGTTCAATCCCTGGTTCTGCAAAAACAAAGCAAAGCAAAACAAAACAAAACACAAACAACAATAACAATAACAAAACAAAAACCAAACAAACAAAAAGATCTAAGACTCTAGTATCCTGAAGAAGATCTGGTTCACACAGCTTATGGCTGACCCATGCTCTGGGAGCACGCTGAGCTTTGCCCCATGCTTGGCTAGAACGCGAAGGCTCAATGGGGGTGAGCAGTGTCTCCCCCAGGTCCTCGCTGTTAGCTACAGGCTGACTTCTAGTCCTCTTCTCATGAGTGGGTCACGATTCAGGGAACAGCACCAGTCTTGCTTTCGATAAACATCCATACTTCCCTGAGCGGTCTTGATGAAGCCCTCAAAAGTTTGGACAGCTTTTCAGTCTTAATAATAAACACAGACTCTGGCTGGGTTTTTACTTTTTCTCCTCATTCTTCTTAGGTGACAGTGTGGTGCACATCAGACAGTTAATAAGGTGCTGTAAACAATAAAGGAATGAAGAAGCTTTGGGCCACTCACTATTTCATATTAGGCTTTAGAGGAGGTCACCGGAACCCTTCACGTCTCTTGAGAAAAGAGGGAATAATGATACTTAATGCTTGCCGCTATTATAAGGATTAGCCATGGTCAGTGTGGCCTGTCAACCTGCAAAAGCACAGACATTGTATGATGTCAACAGTATTTTAATAAAATCTATGCCGGAAGTTGCCTGACGTTTGCACTTATTTGCTACAAGTAAGCCAAAATACACAGTGAAATAAATCAGATAAACTTAAATACCATATTATATTTATTTATATTAACCAAAATATAAGTAAACAGCAAAATAGAAGGTAGATAATGGAAAGGAGGGAGAAAGATCTTGTTCAAATGGGAAGGCAATCAAGAGAAAGAGGGAGAAGGAAGACAGAGGTGGGACAGGCGTGAGAGCAGGAGAGGATGTGTCGTGTGCGGGGATCAGCTCCCCGCCGGCGACGTGGGCATTATGTAATATAAATTCATACTAATAAAAAATAAAAAGTGCAAACAACAAGCCTCATGTTATTTTATAAAATAGGTTTCATTTTTAGAGTAATTTTCTATCCATTCCAAAATTGAGTTGATGTATGGAAAAGAAAAATATGTTTTGATGTCCCCAGATTTGCAAGACTGCCCCAAAGTTCGTGTTCCCTACCAGAGGGTACATTTCTTAAACTGATGAACCTAGGCATTGTCTCATTTATTTCAAAACTTTTATAGAGGTACTGTGGTACATATCCTGTACATGATTCAGTCTCTGTGGTAGTAGCCTTAGTACATGTTTATATTTTTATAGTTGAACACATGAACAATCCCATTAAAATTACTCAAGATTAAAAATAGTCATAAATGCATGGGACAACTTTTGCTGTCAAATATACTTGTTCAACATTTAAAAATTTCTGTCAGTAAAGCCTTTTGATTTTGAAATTGTGTGTAAGGGATTATAACTTGTGGTCTAAGAAAAATATAATTTTATGTGGACATCTCCAGAAATCAAGACCAGGTGGTAACTTAGGCTAATGAACAAGGAAAATTTTGCCTTAACAGGGGAAAAGAATGTTCACACAGCAATGGTCAGCTTAAAATTGAACCTTATCCCCAAGAAAAGTCATAAATTTCAGTGACCCAGGATAGAGATGCAGGGGTTCCTGTCTTCACTGAAGTTGATATATGCTTACCTCTAGGTGCTCCCTCCAATGTCCCAAACCTGCAGAAACAAGACAAAAGGACCAAAAATCTTGCCGTAAGCAAATGAGTGTTGTCTTTGATTAAACATATGTGCAACATTTTCAAAAAATACAAAAGTTGAAAGGAAAAAAACAAGCACTCAGTAAGTAAAAGTAGTGTTAGCAGGGCCCTTACCTGCCTCAGTGTCTGCTAATTTGGTATCTAGGTTGTAAATATCCCCTGGACATTTGAGGTGCTCAGAAAGTAGCTGGGAGTAATTAAATGAAAGACCATGTTCTGTCAATATAATGATATTTGAAATTCATTAGATTTCAAATTTGGAATTAAGAAATTCAGTGGGATATACTAAAACATTAATGTGCTATTTCACCAGAGGTTTCTATTTCAAGAAAGGCTAATTATTATAATCTCATTTATTGCACAAATAACTTTGCATTGCTATTAATTCAGTGAAGAAATATCTGCTATAGGTATTGGATCAACTTTTTAAATTGTAATAAAGAATAATGGATACTTTTTTAATTATTATTTTTATTGAAATTATTATTTATTTGCTATTGAAGAACAAATAGCAATGAGACAGTTTCAAGACAAATTAACAGGACAGATTCGACAAATCAATATATTGCAAAATGTTTTTGTAATGTTTTGGTGTCGTATAAGGTACATACATGATATTATACTTACAGGCGTTATTATAGCAGATGTCTCTAATCAGTGAATGAAGAGAGTGCCACTATACACCTATCTTTATTTCTCTACAGCTAATTTATATCACAGATGCAACAATTAACATCCTCTACCTTGTTATCTTCCTAGTGGTTGTCCATAGTACTAGAAGCCAACATAATATCTTGTCCAACCACTGTTAGTGCAAATCTTGCTTCTCATAGTATTATGCAGAAGTACGGGATATTTATCCCAACTGTACTGTTTATACACACACATCATGATTCTTCCTTTGTATTACCCTTTTTTTTTGTCTAGACCTGTCAAAGATTTGCATTCCATTGTCATTAAACCAATTTAGGTGCCTGAATTGATACTGTTATAAAACATTAAATATATATGGTTAGGATAACCATTATTTATGTGTATAACCATTATATATGTGTACACAATGTTTCAGTTTTATTTTTAAATTGACTGCTAGTGATTGCTTCTAACTGTAAGAATGATTTTTGATAGGGCACTTTGGAGATATGATTTTCTGTACGTATTTTTTTCCACAAAAATCATGCTTTTGAACTAACTGGATCTCGAGTCAGTAGTTTTCTTGGATTTTGATATTCTATGTCTGAATGCTGTGGTAGTAATGTCAATAGTAAGGCCAAAAACGAAGGGCAACAATCCGTTTTCCCTAAGGTGTCTCAGGTTTCCTGGTTGAAACTGTTTTGTAAACCTTTAGATTATCAGTAAACCAAAGAATAACAATCAGGACATCCTGAAATGCCAGGAAAGAACAACTTAAGTCATATAAATAAACACAAAAGTTGTGACCTAGGTTTGAGACAACAACTGATTCATCCCCCTATAATTAGATGACTGAGAAACAGGCTTTTTGTCTTTCATTGCGCTCTGCTCCCTCGAGGAAGAGGAACGGCCCACTTGTTGCGGAAATGTGTCAGCCAAGATTCTCCGGTTTCTTTTTGACTAGAAATTCTGCTAAGAGCAAAGATCTTTTACAGGATTCTCACATGGCAATGAGAGACACCCACACTCTTTGCTCAGAGTAACAACCCAGATGTGTTCTGTTTATCTGCTGGTCAGATTTGGGCATCTATGGAATTATTAAGATACATGTTAAAGACATTTTCTTTACAAAATAAAGACAAATAAAATTTTTACATGGTAAGTCTAACCCATGATATGTTGCTTTACTTTGTTATTATTTTTAAAATTTTAAAACTTAAATCTCTCAATTTTGTGGCTTAGAATTTCTTGGAGGGTTAGGGATTGTGGGAGGAAGACTTAAGCAGCAGGAGTAACCCTCGTGCTTTCTGCACTTGGTAACGCACGTAGGTGCCGTGAGAAGAGGTGGAGGTTTATACCACAGCTATAACGCTCACGCGCCAATTTCAAACACGTTTCTTTGTAGAGTAAAATCAGAGTGCCGTTTTAAAGAATGCAGTGACTTGCACAGAACGTTTCATAATTGTATCATGTTGGTTTTCAGATAAATCACTATTTATTTATTTATTTATTGTATTTAGGACAGAGTCTACAGGGTCTATAGGGTCTCATTACATAAGTCAGATTCATAGTGATCCTTCTGTTTTTAGCCTCTCAAGTGCTGGGATTACAGGCTCAAGCCATCATGACCAGTCTCAATTGCTGTTAAAGCACACCCCAGGGGCTGAGCCAGCAGTGCAGACCCAGGGCCGTCTCTGGATGGCCTAAGCAGGTGCTTTACTCCGCTGAGCTATTTGGTCGGTCCTAAATCACTTTATTCAAAAGTTATTTTTTTGTATTACTGGTATCTTCAATCCATACCTGTCCCTTGCACCATATGGCCATACAGTGGCACCCTTGGCTTTGTTCAGCATTAGTAAGTCATCATGATTTTGTGTTTGTTTTTTAGATTTTCTTATTGTAGCAAAATATTTATGGAGTTACTTAGTCACTTTAAGAGCACAGCTCAGTGGTGTCAAGTACATCCATTCTGTTGGGTGGCCTTCTTCCCCATCCATCTTTAGTCCTTTTTCTTCTTCTATATCAGTTAACGAGCTTTTCTTTCTCATGTCCCCCAGCTCCTAGAAACCACTATTCTACTTTTTGTGTCTAAGAATTTCACTAGTCTAGGTATTTCATGGGAGTGAAATGCTACAGTACTGGCCTTTCTATAGCTATTTTCTTTTCATTTAGTGTAATGTCCTCACATTCACCCACTACAGCAAATCAGAGTTTTTAATTGCCATTTAGGATAAATCTCTTCCTAGCATTCAATGTTTTGTGAGATTTTTATGCTTTTTATGTTCTAAGGCTTGAGGCTGTATGCCTTCAGCTGATTCAGTAAGATCTAGATTCACAAAACATTTGAACAGTTTACAATTTTGAAAAAAGAATTAGAATCCAGATGTGTCATATAAAAAGCTTAAGGACATGGGTGGTTTTGTTAGCTACTAACATTTTTGAAACTGATTATTTTAGAAGCTCAATATTTTCACTTGATGAATCACCAAATAATAAAAGAACATTTTTTTTTAAAATTTAAGATATATTAGATTTATTGACCAAAAAAATCACTTACATGTTTCAGTCTTCTTTTAGTTCTTTGGCATTATTTTTCAGGGAAATGATTTTAATCATTTTTTAATTTCTTTTCAGGGAATGTAAATTATGGAAGCAACTGACCAGGTAGATTTCCTGACACTGACAGTGACATCCAAAAGATGAAGTGACCTTAAGACCCCAATAGATGGTGCCATAAAGAGATGGAAGGTAGCCATGCCTGAGTTGATGGAAAACACTGGCAAGTGTCTACCTCAGAATTCTTTTCCTGAGTCAGTAAGGTGGGGCCAGGAAGAATTATGCAAGCTCTTTAGTTTCTGTCTGGAGAGTTGTGGTGGTAGTCACAACTCTCAGAAGTATTGATCTTCTTGAGTCTTTCTGTAATTAACACTTCATTTACTCTTCTAAGGTGCGTCCTCTTTAATAATTACATGTTATTTAGTTTAATCCACATGGCACAGACAGAGCATAGTGACTTTGCACATGTTGATTTAATTATTTCTCATGTTTGCAGTTATTATAAAGGGCAAAGGACAGACTGAAAACATATTCTTGGAGTAAACCTGTGAGACTGACAGGGGCAGAATGGATAGGAAACATGGAAAATACACAATGAACATTGAATATTCTAGAAATCAGATGGTGAGTATTGCTGCTCCACTTTGGTTTTGCCTAATTATAGTCTAATTTTTAGCATTTAATCTCGTTGCCTATATGTGGCTAAGGTCAGAGCTTTGCATTCCTCTCTAAAAGGAAGAGTGGGCCTGCATTAGATTTTCTGCTCCAAATTTTGATATATTTTTGTATTGTGTGTCACACCATCACCAAATCTAAGAAAAAATATTCAAGTAAATACAATCATTTTATTTCTTTTAAAAATGCCTTCACATTAAGAACTGAGCTTTTAGTCTAGAGTCTTCACAAGGGCTTTCGTATATCTAGGCATACCTGAGTAAGTAATTTTTGGTATCAGAATAAGGGAAGGACATATTTTGAAAGATGAAATGGAAAATTAAAATTCACTACCTGAAGATAGATGAAGTGTGTGAAGAAATATTTTACCTTTGCCATGTGTAATAGTAACCATCAGTCTGCACGGATGACTTGCCAAGTGGAGAAGAAAGTCCTATTTCCCAGTAGATGATAGATGGATAAAAGGATCCAAAGAGGGTTCCTGGTTGGCAGAAGAAGAAGAACAAGAAGAAGAAGAAGAAGAAGAAGAAGAAGAAGAAGAAGAAGAAGAAGAAGAAGAAGAAAAAGAAGGAGGAGGAGGAGGAAGAGGAAGAAGAAGAAGAAGAAGAAAGAAGAAAGAAGAAGAAGAAGAAGAAGAAGAAGGAAGGAGTTGTCCTTTTGGATCATTAAACCTTCTGAGGTTGTTCTCTTTTTCACTTTTGCATTAGACACCATATTTTGACCTTCAAGATGCCTAAATAGGGCTGGGGAAATGGCTCAATAGAATAGGTGCTTCCATGACAAGCACAAGGGCCTGAGTTCACTCCCTGGTTCCACAAAAAAAAAAAAAAAAAGAAAAGAAAAAGATGCCTAAATAGATGGACCCCACCCCCTTAGATAGCATTCATCATATTCATAATTTCCCCAAATAACAACAGACTTGAAGATGTTTTTCATGTGTCATCTCAAGTTGTTTATACGGTTTACCTGAGTAGGTGATTGTATATTTTACCTTATTATGGATAGTAAGATACAATAAAAAATGTATTTCTATTAACAGATTCAATGATGGAATTTAGAAATAAATTGAAAATCAGTACAGTACTGGAACAAAAGCGGAATGGAACAGAAGATGCAAATACAACTAGCCATCTCATCTTTACATAGGGGCCAAACATGTTCAATAGAGGAAAGATAGCCTCTTTAACAAGTGGTGCTGGAAAAACTGGCTTATCACATGCCTGAAACTAAAGCTAGACTTGGGTATGTCTCCACGCACTAAACTAAAGTCAAACTTGATTAAAGGTCTAAAGATTAGTATGGCCAAAAAGGGGAGATCTAAACATTAAAAGAGAAAAAACTAAATCTCCTGGAAGAGAAAGTAGGTGGAAGTCTTGAAGACATAAGGATAGGCAGATAGTTCATGAACAAAAACCAAACTGCACAAGAAACACTGCAAGGAATCAATAACTGGGACCTCATTTTATTGAGAAATTTCTGCATGTCAAAAGAAATCAACAACACAGTGAAAAGACAACTCACAAATTGGGAAAAAAATTATAACCAATAATCACTCAGACAAAAGACTTCTGTCTAAACTGTATAAAGAACTAAAAAAATTCAGACCCCAAAATTTAAAGACCCAGTCCAAAAATGGGCATCTGAGATGAATACACACTTCTCAGAGAAAGAAATACAAGTGGCAAATGAGTACGTGGAATAATGTTCCACAGCAATAGCCATTTGGCAAATGCAAATTAAAACAACATTGAGATATCATTTCACCCCACAGAGAATGGCAATCATAAAGAAATCAACTAATAACAAATGCCGGAGAGGCTGTGGGGAAAACGGAACCCTTTTTCACTGATGGTGGGAATGTAGACTAGTACAACCACTATGGAAATCAGTGTGGAAACTCCTCAAAAAAACTAGGACTGGAAATCCCATTCAATCCAGCCATTCCTCTTCTGGATATTTGCCCCAAAGAACTGAAAACACCATACCATAATGATATATGTGTGCCCATGTGTATAGCAGTACAATTTGTCATAGCCAAATCTTGGAAACAACCGAGATGTCCATCACTTAGTAATGGATGAAAAAGATGTGGTATTTTGATACAGTGGAGTACTACTCAGCTATAAAGAAAGACAAACTTGAAGGCTTTATTGATAAGTGAGTGGATGCAACTACTGTTTATACTCATAAGTGAAATAAATCAGACCCACATGTGTAGCAATCATATTGTCTCCCTAGTGTAAGAACCTGAAAAAATAAATAAGACCTAAAATTATAATAAATATAGTAAAGCAGAAAGAAACTGAACTTAAGGATAAAACAACAAAGATGAGAGAAAGGAGAGAAGAGAAAAAAGAAGGGGGGAAAATCACGCAAGTAAATGTGCTTTACTCAGTACTTTGCTCAGATTATTATATTAATAAGTTCCATCAGATTTTTGACAATAGCAGTTAATGTTTAGAATTTTTGCCTTGACTAACTCTATATAGTCAAGATATCTGAGGAACTATCAAGGACAGCAATGTATAATACAAAACCTATGATTGAATACCTCTCATCTTTGTCCTCTAAATGTGTACTGTTTCTAATGTCTTATCAATTATTGTATTACTTATTTATTTATTTTGTAGAACTGGGGATTGAACTCAGGACCCTGTGCTTGCCAGGCAAGTGCTTATTCTACTGAGCTATCTCTCAGGGCCTGTCTTTTCAATTATTATACTCTCTTTAAAATAATGTTTTTAAAAAAGGACAAAAATTAAGATTTCTTGAAAACAAAAGTTAATATTCAATTAACAGTTGTAATTTGCCCAATCTTGCATAACCATATCTGTTAATCTAAACAACAGATATGATGTTAGAAATAGATAATACGACAACCTTTGTTTATTAGCTGTTCCTTTTTTGAAAATTTGTAATATATATGTTGTTGTATCTGCCCTGTTTCTGTCTTTTTTCTATTTGTTTTAGTCTCTAATAAAAATGTTCAAAATTATAAAATACAGAAAATAAAATCCAGTATTTTTTTTCTTTTAGGGATAGTGAGCTATTAGGTTAATACTTATAAAATGAAAGAAAAACTATACGAACAGGTTTCCTGTGGTAAATGCAGGTAATGCATTCATTGCCTCCAGCCATTGTTAGCTGATGCTGATTATCTAACTGAACACCATCCACAGCTCTCCACTGGGCGCAGTTTTGTCTAGAGACGCCACCTGTGTTTAGTGAAAGCATTTTTACAGTGAAATGACCACTTTGGCTACGCTATCACTCTAAAACTTGACTCTGATCATGGTTTTTCCACCCGGAGTATAAATCCACCTATTACCTGCTTTCTTTGATAGGACTGTTGTTCCAAAGAGGGAAGAAAATTCTGGAAACAACCTGGAGTTTTCTTAATAAACCCTTGTTTATAAAGAGCATTAGAATATTTGAGTTAATCAACCACAGGTAAACTCAGTATAACCAACGTGATAGAGGCAGCATGCATAAAAATAAGCAAAGAGTGTTGATGTAGATAGGTTCAATTTTCTTCAAATTCACCTGGTAAATAACAGCTGGGAATGTGTTTT
>PVKA01022795.1:0-26277 GCA_004027165.1 Ctenomys sociabilis | reverse complement strand
GATATTACAGAAAAATTTAACTAATTATTTTCTGCCAAAGATATCCTATTTTATTATTCAATGACTGTTGTAATTTTTGTGTTTTCAATGACCTCCCAAGTGGATCAACAACTGTGTACAATTCCAGTTTTGTTTTCTATTTCTTTTTTTTTTTTTTTTGATACAATTCCAGTTTGAGAGTTTTGGGCAGTTTGACATTTTTTTATTTATAGTTTTACACTGTTTGGGCTGGGAGATAGCTCAGTGATGTAAGCTCCTGCCTGGCAAGTTCAAGAACCTGGGTTTGATCTTTGGTACCACATGCCATGCATGCTGTGCCATCCAACAAAACTGGGCATGGTGGCACACACCTCTATTCCAGTGCTGGGGAGGCTGAGACAGGAGGATCACCATGAGTCTGCAATTCATAGTAAGACCCTGTACCAAATAAGTAAATAAATAAATAAATAAATGATTAAAAATTAAACAGTTTAACTCACTTGTTGGTTATGTTTCTACAGCTATTTAGTAATGAGTTATTAAATGGTCATGGTCAAAAAATGAGTAGAGATGATTTTAGATAAAATACTAACGCAATTAATAGTAATAATAAAAAGCATACTAGATTCCAGATGTTATATTAAGCATGTTGTAGTTGTTTACTTATTAAAATTCCCTATAAATACACAAGTAGGTAATCTTTAAGAAGAGTAAGGAGTAGCAACAATGTGTTTTTGTTGTTGTTGTTGTTTTTTGGTGGAACCAGGGATTGAACTCAGGCCTTTGCACTTGCCAGGGAAGTGCTTATTCCACTGTGCCATCTCCTCAGCCCCTTGCAACAATGTCTTTGATCCAGTGCCAAAAGGAAAAGATCATTAACTTATGAAAGTTAGAGCTCTGTGTAATTCTATGTAGTATTTAAAATGTAACAAAACTTTTACCTGATATCCATGGACCTCCTCTTCTCTCCTTTTAATGTGCCCCATTCTTTCCCCTCTTTTAATACATCTGTTTCTCAAAGTCTTTCCTACTAAACTCATTCATTGTCAATACTTATTTATTAGTTCCTTTTAACAAGATTTAAAAACCATGGCATTTATTTGTTAACTATGCACAAATCCTTTTTCATTTCTGTTAGCAAATTTTGTGGGTACGGATTTTGTTGTTTTGAAATATTTTGCAAGGCTGTGTGCCTGAGAGCAGCCCAACAAGGATGCATCATAAATTGGACACAATGTGTCCCAGTCAAGAGTCCGTCAGGTAGACCACATGCACGAATGAAGTGCATTAGTATAATATACATCTATTGCCTCTGAAGTGAGAAATACAGTGGGCTTGGCACTGGAGGGTCTGGGCTTCAGTGTGTGTGATTGTGTCATGATGATGAATCATTTTAGCTTTTCGCTTCAAAATCCCCTTTTTCAGAATGAACAAGTTGGGGCCAGGGAGATGGCTCAATAGAATAAGTGCTTCCCTGGCAAGCACAAGGATCTGAGTTCAATCCCCGGCTCAGCATAAAAAAAAAAGAATGAACAAGTTGTACCTCATAAGCCACAAGGGCTTCTTCACGTCTCCCTTCTGAAATGCATATTGCTGCAGGTGGACAATGCCTACAGCAGCCTGCACCATGAAGATGCTTTCAATGTTCATGTAATATGATGAAAAGAGTATGTTATATATTCCTCAGCTGAAACACTGGTAATTTACAAAAAGTAGTAAAATATGCCATGTAATAATCTGTTCAGATATTTGTTCTCAAAGAATAAAAACATTTCTTTTTTTAATGTATTTTATATAGGATCTCACTACACAGCTTGGACTCACAGTGATCCTCCTAACTCAGCCTCCCCAGTTTTGGGATTACAGTTGTGCACCATCATACCAGTCTCAGCGGCTGGCTCAACACGCCTGAGGGTGGGTTCATGCTGGCATGTAGAGTTGAGGATCAAACCTTGTCCCTGAGCTTGCCAGGCAGGTGCTTACACTGCCAAGCTATCTTTTCCAGCCCCCCCAAACATTTATTTCTTTTAAAGGTCATACTGTTCATTATTTTTCAGAGGAGCATTTAAGTTTAGAAATTCAACATCATGACTTCCCACTCACTTACACTTCTTCTCTATAGCCCAGCACACATCCATCTGACCAAAAGACTCACAGTTCCGCATGCTGTTGTCCACCTCCAGATGACACAACCAGTGACGTCTCCTCAAATTTACCTGGAGTCTGGGTGACCCCAGGAATCCTTGCACAGTCGAGAAGCCCACAGGTAGTATTATCCAGCACACAGGTAATGTCTGGTGTAGTATCTTTTGTCAAGGTGGAGTTGCGCTGTACATAGTGGTGCACTTGGCCTGTTCTTTCCTAGGAAATGTGGTTAGTTATCATCTATATTCATGTTAAGCACTGGTTGAATTCTCATTGTAATTATAATTCACTGTAAGGCAATGTAGGGAGGATATTTGGTATTCTCTATGTTTTAATGTTCTAATCTGGAACCCAAATATTCACAGTAGATAGAGAACACATACTAGAGTGAAAGGAATAAATACAAGGTGCAAACACATGGTAGGGGACTTGGCAGAGAGTGATGTCTTGGCTGCATGGATTTAATTTGCTATTTAGACCCTCATAGGGAATTGTGTCATGTGTGAAGCTTCACGAATCCCATTGTATTGGTGAGCACTGAATTTTTTACACTGTTTTAGCTTCTGAACCTGTGTGTGGCATTTTATTTAGCTTCCTAAGTTCTATCCTCTGGCTTGCATGATTTTGAATTAGGAGCTTGACTTTTCTCTTGAGCTTCTCTACAAGCTTTGAAGGTTAGACTTAATATTGCTACAGAGGCTCAGACAAAAGAGGTAGAGTCTTGCTTTCTGATTCTGGATAAAAATATCAGTGCTCTATATTGTTTCTAGGGCAATGTTAATGAATGAGTTCAATAAGGTGGAGTTATACTTTTTGGGGGGTAAGGGCTAAATAAAGTCATATTGCTCACATAACTTAAAGGTTGTAATAATTTTTTATTTCAATACTGGGGATTGAATTCAGAATCCTGCACTTGCCAGGCAGGCAATTATTCCACTGAGCTAACTCCCCAGCCTGAGGTGGTAATAGTAGATAGTATTGAATCCATTGATTTGAAAACCTGACTGGATATTAGATTTACCTGGGGACTGTTTCACACATATCATGCCACAGCCCCTCCTTAGACAGTTAAGTCAGAAATTCTGAGGATAAGTCCTATGCAATAATAGTTTTAAAAACATATCAGGTGAACCTGATATGCAACTAGCAGTAATAACAACAAAATATTGAAAACTCTAGGGAAATATGGCTAAGGAGTTAAGAGAACTGCCAGAACTCACACACATTTTTCCAGAAGGGACCAAACCAGGACTTAGGTTTCTCATTGACTGGGTATGTGCAGTTTATGTCACTAAGAGTTTGAAGTTTTGTTAAAAGAAATATGATAGAGCCAGTCAGATAGCTCAGAAGATTAAAGCTCTTGCACAGGCAGAGTGCAGGGATCAGGGTTCAATCCCTGGAGTGTTGCCCCGCCCCTGCGGTGCGCTGAGACATCCATTGAGACTGGGTATGGTGGCGCATGCCTGTAATCCCAGCACTTGGGAGGCTGCAAACAGGAGGATCACTATGAGTCCAGTCTGTGCAGTGAGACCCTGTATAACCTGTACTAAATACATTAAAAATAAAAAAGAAATATGATAGAATCTTGCCAGATATGCATAAGCCTTTTACTTCTTGTTTTTCTTAAGCCTCTTAAAGGCTTCAGTCAAGAAAAAGATGATATTAGTCATAGAGCTAACTTGATTTTAAATACATTGAAGGATGAAAAAGAAATTTTTGATGGACAGAACTGTCTGTGCCTAAGTCCTATTATAGAACTAAACATGGTACATTGAACACACTGAACAGAGGCCTGTGTGGTCAACAACCACTGCCCAAGGACAAGGCAGAGATAAAGGCACCTTGAACTAGAGTATCAGCAGATATGGAGAAAATGTCAATAGCACTGGGATATACATAGCAGATACAGTAAATAGGGCTTGTTAATAAAAGGGGAGATTTAAGATATGATCTTTTTATTCTAGCTTATGGTACTGGATGGTTAGGGTATCATTAAGTGAGATGTAAAAGCTGGGTAAGTTTCACTAGGAAGATCATGATTTTCTAAACAGTGACTTTTAAGTGTCTTAGGCATGTTGGGTGTGGTATCTGTGAGCATTTGAACATCACAGGGGGGTGTGGACCAGGATACAATTGAGAGTCATTTAGTTATTAACATCACTGGAATGAAGTGATAGTTTCCTAACACAATGACCAGCCATATCTAGTCCAGTACCTGTTTTTGTAAATAAAATCACATATTGAAATGTAGTCATGCTGTATTCCTCTATTATTTATTCTCCTCTTTTTCTCCTTTCCCTCCTCCTTCTATTCTTCCTCCTTCTTCTCCTTTTTCTTTTCTTCCTCCTCCTCCTTTTTCTTTTGGAAATTGAAATAATCTTTAAGCCAGCCAAATGAGATTATGGATGTGGTAACTCAAACAGGTCCCTAGAAGAATCAAATAGGTAATGCAATACAGCCGATCACCACATAGAACACACTGAAGATCAGTGAGACGCATGCTCGCTTCTCTACTCACGGCACAGGTAGCAGCTGCTGTGCACTAATGGTGGATTGGGCTAACTGTGACAGAGGCCAAATGTATTCACAGAAAAGAGTGACTGGCCTTAACCAAGAATGAAAAGAGACCAGGGCCTGGGAATGTCAACAATAAAGGCTGAAAGGGAATAATGAACCTTCCAAAGACAGAAAATTTTAGAAGTTAGGAGAAAATGAAAGAGGCTAGATTATCATAGGAGAAAAACAAAGACAGAGTTCAAAAGAGAGCAGAAGAATGCTCTAGGAGCAAATGCTGTCAGGGGCTTAAGAATGAATGAGAGGGCCGGGGAGATGGCTCAGTAGAATAAGTGTTTGCCTGGTAAGCTCATGGGCCCAATTCTGTCCCCAATTCTGCCCCCCCCAAAAAAGAATGAATTAGAGTTAGCAAGTGATATGTCATTAACTTTATCAGAGGTATGTAGAGCATGGAAGGCAGATGGTACTGGGCTGAAGAGGTAACAAATGAAGTCACTGCATTAGGGAAAGTCTAAAAATTTTGTGTTATCTAGAGGAGGATTTGAAATCATGTGTGTGTGTGTGTGTGTGTGTGTGTGTGTGTGCACGTGCTCATGTGCATACAAAATGGCATTTGAATGTGAGAAAATGAAGAAAGTGGAGTATTTCATCAAAGAGGAAGGAAGAGTCACCAAAGGGAAAACGTGTTGCGAAGGTCAAGAGGGGAGGTTTTGCAAGGTCAGGTTGGAGCATCTGCTGCAGGCAGGAGGAGGGACAGTTCCTCTCCTTTCAATCAGGAGAAATGGAGAAGTAGAGTCCAGGCCTGCTTGGGTTTTAAGTTAGCAGGAAGTTTTAATTTGATAGTTTCAAGTTGCCTAGCGAGGTAGGAAATAAAGTTGTTTGATAGGAATAAGGAGGAGTATTTTGAGTGTAGGGATAGGTAGGAGAAGCTTACAGGTGTGCAGAGGAGAGCACAGTAGGGAAAGTATTTACAAATTGATGCATATCTTTCTATAAGACATATAAAAAGATGGTGAAATATTTCAGAAAATTACTCAAGAATATTGGTTATGCATTTCTAGAGATTCCAGCATGCCTGGGAATTGGTTTTCCCCAATAATGATGCTACTCCAGGGAAGGTCCAGAAAAAAAAAAACATATTATCTTTGATTATTCAGCTATATGAGAAGAGGGAAGGATGAGATTTAATGTCAAGAAGAGTATAAATGAACCAAAGGAACAAAAAGTGCATAAGGATGAATGAGAGTGAGGTATAGAGAGATGAATGTAAGGTTCTGATCAAATGAAGGAAAGGTTATGAAATCATAGAAAAAATTAGAAAGCAGAGGACATGGTGGTACGAAGAGGGAGTTCTCAAAGAAGTGATATTGTAACCTCATAGGTAAAAGAAACTTCAAAAGTTAGGGTTGTAGGGTTGCTTTTCTTTTAGAGATAAGTAGCTCCTCCAAACTTTCTCCAGGTGAGCATCTAACCACGTGTTCTCCTTTGCTCAGCCTGGAAGCAGGGCTAGGAAGAAAGGTTTTGGGGGTGCGGGTGGGGGTGGGAGGCTGCAAGGCTCTTCTTGGTTTTCTGCTGGAAAGCGGTCCACCATTTGGACCTTTTTCTTAGCTTGTCTGGCTGGAGATTTGAGGGAGGTGAGCAGTTTCACTGCTTGCGGCCTTTGGCATTATGACAGGTCATTATGGGGCACTTACTGGTCTGAAGTTTCACAGTGCTGTTGAAGGTGAAGTAAGTATCTTCATGTTTTGTGATCATTTAACCTGTTTCAGTTCACTTTGGCACACTGGCAAATGCGAGAAGAGATTCAGGGGTAGAGAAAGTTTTGTTTTCTTGTTTTGGACCCTTATTTGTATTGGTTTGCTTTGCCTTTGTTTTCCTTTGTTACAAGTACCTGTATTCTAGAATGGGTAGCAGAATTTCAGTGCCACCTAGAAGCTGCACAGTAATTGGACAGGTTGCAGCGAGGGTGGTACGGGGGGCCCAAGCTGGTGAGTTCTTCACCACATGACTCTAAGTCAGGGTAAATCTCTGCAGTTAAGACTCCATGGAGCTCTCAAATGGTGTCAGGGAGTTTCCTCTTTTGGGACAGGACAGTTAGAGGTTTAAATACTGCATCAGAGACACAAGGTCCTTCCTTTCTTTGTGTCTGGGGCTTTTGTGAGCTCCTTAACACTACTCAGGAACTTTCTTTGTGCGCCAATGATGAGTTCAAAGTTGTTGAACTGTTGGATAGGAAACTTTGGGTCAGGAGACTTTCAGAAGCTAGAGACACTGGGGTGTGTTTAGAAGCTCTGTTGTGATTTTCTCAGGAATGGAAAGTGCATGTACTATTTTATACCTTCCTGAAAATATTTGAGGGATCTGTGACTTAGAAAAAGGGGATTTTTATTATGATGTACCAGGGCCTCTGTTACTGAAAGTGCACTTTGATTTCATGCAACTGTCCTTAACAAGGTTCTCTGCAGTAACTGTGGCCAGGCCAGAGGCCAGAGCTGTTCTCCTTGCCCTGATCTGGTTTAGTGATAAGAATGCTCAGGAGCTCTGTGTTCCCTGAGAATGCACCTACCAGGCTGATGTTGGTGAGGTTCTCGTTGGGCTTTAAACTTCCTGTTATTTTGGCTAACAGTCCTTGGTTCATTTTAAACTGGTTGTTTCAGACTACTTATCAAAACTTCTGTTTGCTGGAAATTAATGCTTGTCTCCTACCACTTTCATTCCTCAGCTAGAAAAAGGAGGTTTTGACCAGACCACAGTGTTTGCCTCTGCTTTACTCAGTGAAATGTGTTGTTCTTAAACTTGCTTCTTTTTTACACAAGAGAAGCCTGGAGCAATGCAGCTAGATAAATGCGTAAACTTCTGCCCCACTATGTCCAAATTTTAGCACAATGGGAAATGTCTTAAGACCTGGAGCAAGAGCTTTCTGAATTGACTAAGACATACTGTGAGGAAGAAAAAGAAAGAAAGAAAGAAAGAAAGAAAGAAAGAAAGAAAGAAAGAAAGAAAGAAAGAAAGAAAGAAAGAAAGAAAGAAAGAAAGAAAGAAAGAAAGAAAGAAAGAACGGTTCAGGAAATTTCAATTCAGATCAGGTCAGCCATCTCTTTTGTGATATTTATTCTTGATATTTCTACCTCCAGGAATCTTACCTTTAAACATCCAACTTAGAGTTAATTATTGCTTAGGATTGTAAAAAGGAATTTCATGCCAGTAGTACAACTTATGGAAGCTGGCAAACGGTAAATCTAAGCCTTCGTTTGGTGTGTATGTGTGTTTTATGTATTATGTATGTGTGTACTTGTGTTTGCATATTGTGTAAGTGGTACTACACTAATTTGAAAATAATTAAGAAAGCATAAACCCAAATGCCTTTAGCCTTAAGCAAATGTTTAAAAGATAACATTAAGGTGTGTTCAGAACAATTAAGATGCATAATTCTCAGAATTGTACTTTCGAAGTTTGGCTTTCAAAAAATCATTTTCAAGGGCTGGTAAGATAGATCTGTGGTCTAAAGCACCTGCTTAGGCCAGCTTAGGCAAGGTACAGAGTCCATAGCTTAGACCACAGAGCTATCTCCCTGGCACAGCATGCCCCAGGGTGGGCTGAGCCAGCTACAAAACAAAACAAGACAAAACAAAACGATTTTCAGTTTCATGGAGGCTATAAGAAAGACTGAAGCTGGGGAGATAGCTCCCCAGCTATCTTAGATAGGCCTATCTTAGATAGGTCTAAGCGCCTGCTTGGCAAGTGCAAGGACCCAGGTTCCATTCCTAGTACCACATGCTGTGTATCCTGCACCATGCCAGCTACCAAAACCAGGCATGGTGGTTCATACCTGTAATCCCAGTGTGGGGGAGGCTGAGACAGGAAGATCAATGTGAGTCTGAGCTGCATAGCAAGTCTAAGTACCAAATTACTCACTCATCCACTCACTCTCTCACTCTCTCACTCTCTCAATCTTAAAAGGAGACTGAAGGCATGAAGGAAATATGACTAAAACTTGTGAATTTGTTACCATCTTAAAGCTTTTAAGGAATCAAAATTGTCTGAACATTGAAATAACGTAATTGCACTGCAAAATGGAATTTTAGGAGTTAGAATTTTTTTTTTTTTTCTGAGACAAGTGGCTTCTCCAAAATTCCTAAGGCATAGAGCTACCTATACCTTGCCTCAACCAAGAAGAATGGACAGATATGCTGACACCAGGTCCTGGGTCAAGTTTCCTCTCTAGGAGAAAGAGAACAATGAGGTGAAGATGGCTGGATGTGAAAAATCCACTGTGAAGATCTGCATCATCTCTGTTCTCCCCTTACTCAAAAGACGCCTACCCACCTGTATAGGCAGAGATGGTGAGGCAAAGAGACCCTCCGATCTCCCCTGAGCCAGCTTGGAATAAGCCCTCTTCCTTTTGAACAAATAGGAAATCTCCTTTGGTTTGGTCAGTGTCAGATAAACCATCCCAAGCATAGCTACATGTCTGGTAACAATAATGTGGCATATATTTTAATACAGCACTGGCTGGGTATTCTTGTATTTAAGTTTACATTCTTTATGAAATGCAGCAAGAGCCACTGTGAAGCCTGCTGCTAGTACAGAATTAATATAGGAGGACTTACGAGGCAGTATTTTGCTAAACACTAGTTGAAAGAGGGCTTTTAAGCTATGGTTTATGGCCTTTAAATCCTGGATTATCCTGAGGGAGGAGATAGGGATAAAACACATTTGACAGAAAGGGAAGAGAGTAGGCACCAGAGGCAGTCTGACCACAATAAGTAGAGCAGTAGAGTTTAGGAAAGGGGGTTTGGATGCCTGATCATTGAAAGGTGAAGGCCATCCTAGCAAGTGCAATGAGTAGGTATCTCTCAACTTTGGCTTTCTTCTATGTTTGACATGATGATTTTTAAGGATACTTTTTCAGGCTCAATTTGGGTAACAGTCCTTGGTTCATTTTAATTTGGCTATGTTTCAAACTATTTGTCTCCTTGATCAGAAAATTTGGGACACTGCTGAATTACAGAATGTTACCGCAGATGTTCTCTTACATTCTTAGTTCTCACTGACCTTAAGGAGCTAGGGCCAAAATATTGGCTATCCTTTTAGTCCATCGATCTCTCTAATTTTTGGTCTGAAAATTTTAGTTGTTAAACATCCAGAAGAGAAGCTTAATGATATTATTACCCCATAAGGAAGGTTCATTTTGTTGTGAAAAAAAGGAAAAAAATATATGCATACACAAGATAGCTAGGGTAGATATACAGATACTTTTTCTTAGTTCCTGGAGAAGAAAGGTTTGTACTAATATTGTTTAGACAAGATATTACATTTGCACCTTGTCCTCTGAATAACTACTATGAAGATGACAATGTACAATATATTAATTATTGTAAATTTTCTACTAACCTGTTTTGAAACTGTTTCATTCCTATCTTATCTCTTTTTTCTTCATTAAAATGGAGAAAAAAAAACTATTGGCTAGAAATTAATTTTTGTTCCTGCCACCATTGTTCAAGTAGAAAAATGGAAGAATTTGACGACAGTGGCTTCCCTCTTTTTTTTTTTTTTTAACACAATAGAGGCCTGGGGCAATGGAGTACAGATAATATGTATAAATTTCTGACCAGCTATGTCTCAATTTTAGCATGGGAAATGTTTTAAAACCTATACCAAGAACTTTTTGAATTGACTAAGATTCATAATGTACACACACACACACACGCACACACACCCTCACATATACCTCCACTCTCCCCCCACCATGCTCATCCTCAGGAAATTTATATTCAGATTAATTGAGCAAATAATCTTTGAGTTGTGTATTTCTCACATTGTTAGAACCAGCAAAATCCTACCTCAAATAATTTTTTTAGGTCACATGACTTAAACATTTAAAAGAAAACATAAAGGTTATGTGAATGTTAACAGTCATATTTCCTTGTTAGTTAATCAGAATTATATTTTAGGTGTTTGACATTCTAAAGAGATTTATTTAGTTTCACAAAAGTTAAAAAACCATTGAAAAAAATAAAAGAAATGCAGTGAAGGTTTTGGAGTTTGTTGTATCCTGTGATCTCTTGGGAATTAGAATCAGTTGAACACTGAGACAGTGGGGCACACATATCAAGATGGCACTAGTTGAGCATACTTCTATTTAATAGTTGAAATTGTTTAGCTTCTAAAGATATCAGATAGCAATAGTAGTGTGAAGCCTACTTCTAATATGAGTGGAGCAGTATTTGACTGGACGTACATTAACAGTGCTGTGACTAATAGCAGGAAAGGTTTTTAAGTGACTGTGAGGGGTGGTGGCAGAATGCATTAGGATGGGGGCGTAGGAGGAACCATTGAAGAACCACTTGTGTGTCAACACTTAAAAATAAGTAGAGCTGCAGAGGTTGGCAAAGTACATGACTGCTTTCCAAGAGGGGTAATGACTATGCACCTGACATTGGCTTTTTTCACAGTTGACCTCACAGTTTTTAGTGATTACCTTTTCAGGCTCGAGCATCTGGGTTCCCTTTGCTTGTGCTCCAGCTACCCTTGATGGAATCCTTGGATTGACCCAACGTTAGATGGCTGATTAGATGATGTGGTGCCGCAGTGCCCGTAAGGTTGAGGGCTGGGCTAAAGCCAGTGGGGAGCTGAAGCTGGCTGTGCAAAGTGGATCACTAAAAGCTGAGAATTTTTTTTT
Organism: Ctenomys sociabilis; assembly: GCA_004027165.1. NCBI lineage: Eukaryota > Metazoa > Chordata > Mammalia > Rodentia > Ctenomyidae > Ctenomys > Ctenomys sociabilis. Next base: position 14,957 of record PVKA01022795.1, on the reverse strand, counting down.
TCCTTTTGGAGATAAGCAACTTATTTTCAACTGTCTCCTAATGAGCATGTGACAAACACAACCTTCATGCCTCAGTCTCAAAGCAGTGACAGAATACGCAGATGCTGGCTCCATGTGGCTGAAGTTCAGTTTCCTTTATACAAAACAGGGGAGAATGAGCTGATAATGGCTGCAAGAAATGAAGCAAGTGTGGAGACCTTCATTATTTCTGTGTCGCCCCTCTCCTGTGTACTTTACTCAGAAAGAGCCTTTCCCACCTGTACATGGTGAGCTGCTACTTGAGGCAAGTGGGCCCCTCTGTCTCTTCAGAGGTAGCTGTGAATAAGTCCTTTTTCCTTTGTTTTTTAAACCAAAATAAATTTCTTCCTTGGACTTGGTCAACAATGAACAAACTAACATGAGCAAATGAACCCCTGTGCCTAGTATTAATCCTGGAAGAGAAGAAGTTTAAGATGACTATAACAAAACAGTAGAAGCAATATAAAATTTCATGAAGCAAAATAATAATTCAACAATTATTGCCATATCTTTCACGAGAATTCAACTATGCTGACACTCTGAATGTGGATTTCAAACTTCCAAACTGATGAGAAATAAATTACTATTTATTATAAAAAAAAAATAGTTGACTTAAAATTAGTCATTCAAATAAACATTCAAGCTTGCTTTCAATAAACCTAAAGGTAATTATAACATCCAGTGAAGGATTAAGTGTGCAAAAGAGAATTTACCACTTACACATGTTTTTCTAGTTGCATAACAACATAATGGGTGTAGGGCTGACAGTGGAAAGAATGATTGGAACAGCAAGAAATTTTAAGGCTATGAAACTACTCTGTATATTACCATAATAGTGAATGTATGTCATTATACATTACAAATGTATACTTCACTAAATCTATAAAATATATTGCAGCGAGTGAACTCTAATGTAAACTAGGGACTCTGGTACTCATAATTACACTTTACTAACTGTAACATAATGCACTGTTGCAAGGGGAATATCGACAATGTTAGGTTCAATATAGGTGGGAACAGGATATATATGAGACATCTACCTTCCACTCAGTTCTACAGTGAATTTAAAACTGTTCTGAAATATACAGTCTATCCAAAAAGAAACAAAGAAGAAAAATAATACAGAGATACTGGAAGATTTATCTTTCTTCTAATGTTAGGGAAAGGGTGAAATTATTTCCACTTGGATGAAAGTAGAATTCTTTAAGCCTCTTTCACAGACACCGAGCGATTCAATTCATGTTACTGTGATAAGTTATAATTAATAGAAATAAGATAAAACACAATCAGTTTTTACTTTATGATGGATATTTTTATTTATACTTCTTCTAGATAAAAGGGAGAAACTGCAGTGACTGGTCTCTGTGGAAAGTTTTCCTGGCTTGTCTTTTGGCCTGTGTGATAACAACAGCAATCGGACTGCTCACACTGTGCCTGGTAAACAACAAAGGAAATAATTCCACCATTCTCATCCAGCTACCTACAAATAATAGAGAACCCGCAGCAACCTCTACAACCTCTCAAACTACAGTGACCACCACTTCAGCTCAAACTACAAGAGCAGCCACTTCCACAGGATCTACAGCCTCTGCAGCATCTGCAGGTGCTACACCTCCCACAGCCTCAGCCACCACTTCCACTCACTCTGTAATCACAAATGCCACAACATCTGCCACAGGATCTACCACCACTGCAACATCCACTGGAGCTACGGCCACGCAACCTCAGCCATCACTTCAACCCAATCTGTAATCGCAATAGCTGGAACGCCACGCGAAAGCAGTCTCCACATCTGCCACATGCTGCGACGTCCATACAGCCAGGCTTCCAAAAGCTTAACCTCTTCTCACAGCAGCCATGACCTTGAAGCCACAGACCTTGATGCCTCTGCCATAGATCAACAGTGGTTGCAGGGGCCGGGGAAATGGCTCAGTGAAATAAGTGCTTCCCTGGCAAGCGCCGGGGCCTGAGAGTTCAATCCCCGGTTCTGCAAAACAAAAACAAAAACAAAAACAAAATCAAAATCAAAACAGTGGTTGCAGCTACAACTTCAATCATCACAGCATCATTTCCATTGACTCTAAATTTCTACGCCTCAACTTATTTACACGCATAAAAGCTACTGTATCACTTGAAGCTGAACCGAAGCTGCCACTAACAGACTGTACCATTACCACTTCAGCGAGCTTGGCTGACAGCTAAACCTGTCACCAGCTCCCATCTTTACAGTGGTGCCCCCAGCTGCGTTCAGGTCACCTAAGTCTATAACAAATACTGCTTCCACCTGCCCTACAAATGCTGCGACTCTACTTAACAGTGCTCACCACTTCTTCAATAACTTACAATCTTCACTGATTTACATCACCTGCAATCACAAAGCCTGAACTCACTACTTCTCCTTAGCAGAATGAATAGCAATCACTACAATGACCTCTTTTATATCAAATCAAATTAACCATTAATTATCACCACTACAAATAAACTGACAACTGTAACCCACATTGATTTACCCCAAAGCTTCCTTTGGTACAGTAACTGAATCTATAATATTGCTGTTACTTATATTTTTCTTTGATTATCATTAATATATTGTACCTACAGCAATTATCATGATGCCACTGGAAGAACAGTAATTTTACCATGAATAATGGAATAATTACCACAATTTTCATGAAATCAACACTTAGGATTTCTAGAAATATTAAAGCTGGGTTATGTTCATAATTAAGCTACAAGAACCTGATTTTGGTTCTATAGTTTGAAGTGATGTAAATTCATATAAAAAGTGATCAATTTGTTTATTTAGGAAATAATTAAGAATTTTATATAAAACTTTCGGTGGAGATAGCTCAGGGGCACTAGTGCCTGCCTGCCAAGTCCTGAGGTCGATCTGTAGTACCTCTCCAAAAATTTAAAATTTACTTAAAAACTATACATTTTTTGGGGTAGGGAGATAGCTCGAGGTCTAAGTGTTTGCCTGGCAAGTGCAAGGGACCAAGTTCAATTCCTGGTACTGCATGGTGTGCCAGCCCCAAAATGGTGTGGTGACGCACACCTATAATCCTAGCTCTGAGGAGCCTGAGACAAGAGGATCACTACACGTCTGAACTGCCTAGTGAGACCCTGTGTCAAATAAATAAATTTTTAAAAAACCCTATACATTTTAACATACATGTACTGGTTTAATTACAAACATTGAATTTTACTTTACACAGTATAGGCATAATGAACAGAAATTTTATGACCAAAAGATTTAAACAAATTTATGTAGAAAATATATGTAAAAATCCATAATAATTGGTTCTTCTGTTGTAAAGTTTATTGTATTTCTTCAATTTTTTCTTATATTGGTAATTGTTTTTTAATCAACAGCATCTTACTTGTACTGGTATTACAGAAAATGTATTTGGGCATTCCAAAATTGTATTTAAAACTAATGATCAGTAATCTTGAAAGTCACCCAATTAAATGGCATTCCTTAAGTTCCTACTATGTGGCAAAGCACTGAAAATAGGCAGAAAAAGAAAACTAATTTGCATTACATGGTACATGATTAATCTGTGCTGTTAATTTTGATTCTTGATAATTCTGAGAGATTAAATTACAATTGATGAGATCCCATGCTTCCTAAATTAGGGTCTGGCTGCAACTAGAAAATCTTCATAGAAGTTTGTTACATTCAGGAAATTTTGAGAATAGATTCAAAGGTTATGGTATATTACTTACATTGAGACTGGGTATGGTGGCCCATGCCTGTAATCCCAGCATTTGGGAGGCTGTAAGCAGGAGAATCACTACAAGTCTGATCTAGTAATGAGACCCTGAGCACCCTGTAGACCCTTCCCTAAAATACAAAAGAAATTGAGGCAATTTATAGTTAAAATATTAAAAATGAGAATTATGTTCCAAACATGTAAGAAATCATAGATTTAGCTAGATATGAAAACTTAGCCAAGTCAATACAAGGTTGGGAATATTCTACTTACTAAGTAGTAAAAAAATATTTTCAAGAAAAACCATAAATTTCATTTCTGCGTAAATTTTAAATCATTTAATCTCTAAAAGAAGAATCTGTTAATTTTACTTGCTGAGTTATTTTAGTTATGTATATTTAGAAGAATAATATTTAAGTAACTATTAGTTTGGAATTTAAATTATGTATATTTTTCCCTTCTATTCTTCATATTTTGATTAATAATGCTTTATGAGATATTTAAAACATCTCATTAAAAAATCTGAATTTGATTAGATGGTGCATCTTCTGATTTGGAGTTACTGTTATTTAATTTTTTCACAGATCTGCTGGTCACCAAAACAATAAATGATTTAAGGTTGATACATTTTTGTGAATAAATGCATGTACAGTTTATCTTACAGTTAATGACAAAATTTCTTTATTCTATGACAGAGTTGGTGGTTAGAAAATACAGATGGAGGGGCCAGGAAGATGGCTCAGAGGAATAAGTGCTTCCCTGGCAAGTGCAAGGGTCTGAGTTCAATCCCTAGTTCTGCCAAAAAAAAAAAGTACAGATGGAACATATGAATAAATGGCAAATAAATTCTACTATATACAACTCATGTGACTAGAACCTCTGAACTACTTACTGTATTTACCTGGCATATACCATACTTTACCTAGCATATACCCCAAATTATCTAAAAAATGTAAGATAAATCATAAAGATATCAGTCTTCAAGAATAAAACGGCATCTTAAACATTGACATCAGTAAAACATTTGGTTCCATTTTTGATTAGGTTGAATTCTTGTAATGCTTTAATCTTTTCCACAAGACTCATTTTATAACTTGCAATGGCACACTTGATTATTTTCTGAGTGCTGTGAATTTTCATAAACGTGGAAGTCACAGTTTCTTGGAACATGGAATAAAGACTTCAGATCCCTGTCGAAGTGTGGAATAATGGCCGAGCTAATTCACCTTCCCACCAATACTGCACTTTCTCTTTCTCTTCCACTTACTCAGTTTGTGTCACTTTTTTCCCCCTTTTGATCACAGTGCTAACTGGGGTGACATGCTAAGAAACTGTAGCGAAAGGACACAATTTCAGCTGGTAGTATTTACATTATGTACTGGAAATGGAAATGTAGAAAATGTAGTTGAAAAATAGAAATACCTGGTCATGTGAAGGCAGGGATACTTTATATTATTGTTGAGACACTGTTGGTCGACATTTGGGTCAGATAATTCTCGTGGAATTTGGGCTGTGCATTATGGCATGTTTATAAAATTTTTGCCCCCTACTTATTAGTTAGATCAATAACCAATCTCCTCTTGCAATTCTAAAGTGTCTCTAGACATTGCTGAAAGTTACTAGTTGGCTTTATACGTTCACTAAAAATTAACACGTCTGGGCCAGCCGGGTAGCTTAGTGGACTAAAGGGCCTGTCTAGGCAGAATCAGGGACGAGGGTTCTAAACCCAGCGTGTGGTGCCGGCCCCACCCCCAGGGTGCACTGAGATGGCAGCTGAGCCTGGGTGTGGTGATGGGCCTGTAATCCCAGCATTTGGGAGGCTGAACACAGGAGGATCACTAGGATCTGTGTAATGAGACCTTATAGACCTTTAATGTACTAAATACATTAAAAAAAAAGAAGCATTTACATGTATGTAATTTCATTTTTAAATATTTAAAATATTTTCTAATCTTAACATTGATGTCTGCAATACAATTATTTTAAACAGTATTTTAATCAATATGCTATAAAAACCTGATAGAATTACAGTCCTTCTGTTGCCTGAAAGTAGTGCGACTTGAAAATTTTACATGTAGATTTTAATGCATAATTCCATGATATAAAATAAAAACCATTAAAATTTAGTTATTTTTGAAAAACTGGAGTCTATCTAAGATATATTCTTATATCAAAGAAGGAAACTGTCCAAGAAATGATTTGGTTCATAAAGGCAAGCTAAGTTAGTTTATGACTTTAACTAACAGCAAAAGAAATTCCTTGTCATTTACGCTATAGCTTATGTTGTCCAATTAAGTTAACCTTTTGTGAAAGGCAGAATATACAGCTCTTCTAATCACACTAAAGAGCTAAATACATTTTGTTAAATAACATTTAATATAAAAACAAGGATGGAATAATCCTAAGATAATCCACATTGAAATGGACAGTTCTGGAGCAACTGAAAAGTAGATGCAATAGTTCTTCAAAGAAGCATTAGGGTTTTATAACACACATAAGCCACTCAGGAGAAAAAGAATAGAGTGGTTTTCAATGAACAATGATTAAAAGAATTAAAATCAAGAAGATGCTGTACTTTAAAAAGCAAGATAGAACATTTCATGCCCCTTTATTGGAAGCGCTTCTGTGTCATCAGTTGTTGCCTTTAGGCCAAGAAAATCAATCAGTGGATGTTTGTTTTACCAAAATTTCTTTCTTTTTTTTTTTTTTGGCAGAACCAGGGATTGAACTCAGGCCCTTGTGCTTGCCAGGGGAGTGCTTCTAAAATTTCTTAAATAACAAAGTCCTTTGTTGTCATAAAGCTACTATTTTTTACTCTATTTGATGATAGTCTTAGAGATTTTGCCAAAGTTTATTTCAGTAGTTCTAATAAGTTAATATCTGGCCTAGTTTTAGATTGTAATATGAATTATTAACTTTAACTGGAAACAGTCATAGCATAGACCAGGTGAAGAAGCTTCATTGCAAATACTACGAGCAATGAGAATAACGAACTGAAGGTTAACCACAAGGAGAAAATAATTCTTACTAAACCTTTAAAGACAAAGATCTAGTGATACAAAACCTTAAACAACAAATAAGATATTTTAGTAACTGAGCCATATGGAAATTCTTTCTAACCTTTTTTTTGTTACTGTCAACAATTATAGCCGTGTTTAAAACAAAGGATGAATTTACTACTCATGTAGTTTTCTAGAAACACTAACACTATCTTCTGTCAACAACTCTTCTAATGCTTGAAGTTATATAAAAATGAAAGTTTTACAAAATTTTAAAAAACACATTAGTTCACTGACCCTACTAAAATTTGAAATCTTCATTGTTGGACCTGAAAGCAGCCTCACTCCTAGAGCGACATCTGTAGCTTCCTTAGCTAGGTCCATTACCACCCCTCAGCGTGGAGGTGCAACCGTCACAGCCTTCCCCGAGGTCACTTTCCCACAGTTACAGGCTGATTCTAGAATCTGAGCTTACAGGCAGCAGATGAATCAGCTGACTCCCAGCCTTGCATTTGGTCACTATCAGCATCATCACAGCAATGGTCCCATGGTCAGCCATAGTACAAACAAGGAAACTTAGACGACCTTAACCACCACAGACTGAGCATAAAACTACCATTATCAATACAATAAGTGTGCTGCTCCTACGAAAACCTATGGAATCTACCAGTTGGCAATTTATATGCTAACTGCTCTTACTATAGAACTGCATCACCACTGATACCACCACCTGCTACCCCATGATCTAATTACATCCTTTGTCATCACAATAGTCTGTGGTTCCCTGCGCTGAAATATTCTTTCAATACTGAACCCATTTTGGAAAATTGGTATTTCATATGTTAGATGCCTCTTGTTTCTCTTCAGGATGACTCCGTGGCACTGGGGAGGATGGTGGATCCCTGTTTTTCTTGTCCCTGAATTTATTTTGGTTTGTTCATAGAAGTATGGTGCAAACCATTTCATAAGTTTTGTGTTTTACTTGTGTTTGTTGCTCAACTCTTTGACAGACCTATCCTGTGCTCTAAGATGTGTTGGATAGTCCTCTTTGCTAAGTTGATTGTTATTAATCTCTCTGAGGGGGTCGCTATAACTCCACTAGCTAAACATTTATTTGTACTTCTAGTTTACAAGACTTTCATTAACCTGCTGTGGATCACATAGGATCCACTGCGTTTTTTTCTAAGCTACAGTGTAGCCTAAGGGTTTTTGGAGTTAGCTGGCTCTCAGCCCATTTTATTACCTTTCCAAATTTTGATTAGATCTTTGAGAAATTAGTCCTTTCTTAATTCCCTGCACCAATCTATTTCCCATCGAAGTCCCTTGGGAGATAGTGAAGGGGCTGTTACCTTCTCCTCCTCCTCCTCCTCCTTCTCCTCCCTCCTCCTCCTCTTCCTTCTAATTCTCCTCCCCCCTCCTCCTTATTCTTCATCTCCTCCCTCTTCTTCCTCTTCCTTCTCCTCTCCTCCTTCTTCTCTCCTCTCCTCCTCTTCATTGTTTTTCTGTTCAAGACTTTTTTCTGTCTTAAATATTCCTTTCTCCTAGAAGGCATTCATCCTTTTCTATGCCTGTTGCTAATCATAAATCAGACTACTAATGGATTTTTTTCATAATGCAATTAAACTGGATTGAGACCTGCCCAGGTTGTTGTGAAAGCCTGGTGAGTCTGGATGAATCTGAGAGGTGTGACTTTGTGGAGATCATGGCTGGTCTTTGGCTTCTTTCTCTTTGGTACAGTTCCTCTGCTCTGCTTTCTGGCTTCCACAGTATAAGCAGCTTTGCTCCACTATCTCTTTCTACCACTACATTCCTACCTGGAACCAGCTGACAATGGACCAAACTCCCTGAAACCATGAGCCAAGTTGTGCATGTCATGCAGTTTGTCCTAGTGATGGCAAAACTGAATAATATAGAAATTGTGTTGTTACTGGGGACTGATCATGTGGTTCAGAAACCTTTGGATTTGGTTTGTGGGAAGAGTCTGAAGCTGCAGGCAACAGGAGCTCTTGGATGCTATCGGAAGAGTTTAAGGACAATTCTGACCAGAGCCCAGAAGTTCAGGATGCTGACAGAAATTCAGAAAGTAAAGGCCATGCTCAGGAAGTTTTCTGTTGGTAGCAGCACTGTATTGTGAATTAAGCAAATATCCTTCATATTACAGTCTGGTAAAATTTGTGTTGACAATCGCCCATATCCTGCCACTTCCTGGGAACCTGATTTTAAGGGGAATGGAATAGTTGATACAATGGAAGAAATTTCCAGGTCAGCATTTGACATGATTATTGCTGGTTGCTTTAATCTAGAGTCACAGTAAGATCAAGAGTAAAAAGTAAAGCAGAAGTATTCAAAAAAATTAAGATTTTTGGCCTGAGAAGAAACAAGTGTAAAGTTGGAGCCAAAAAAGAGAGTTGTTGTGTTTTAACATCATACACACAAAGAATATTTTGAACTTGGAAGAAAAGATAGTTTGAGATATTTCAGAAATCAACAAGACCCCACCCATCATGGGTTTCAGGGTACCAAAACAGTAAAAGTTGCATTGGAGAAGAGATTCCCTTGGTCCATGTTCAGAGTGGGCCACTGAGAGGACTGGTCTCCAAGGACTTATTTCGCTCTGCTGAGCCATCCAGGCACACAGAAGCTGTTGTAGCATAGTCCAAGGGATCTTGGTGGTTACTTGGCTGGTGGCATATCTTGATATCACCCACCTAGACCTCATTACTTAAATATTTAGAATATAAGAGTTATGGGATCATGGAGCCTCCACACATATCTCAAAGAAAGCTCTGAGAAATAAAGTAGCTAGTGTGCCTCTGAGAGGTGGGTGCCAGAAATCATGGTTGACAGGAAGAAAAGGCCTAGAGGTGCAGTGGAGACTCCAAGGAAAGCAACAGGCATGAAACAGAGCCAGCCCAAGAGAAAAGCCACAGGGATGGGGGTCAGCAAGCCTTGAGGAATGCACACCCGGCTTCCTGATGCTTGCCATGGAGATCCAGGGATTAATGATGCCTTGTGAGCTTTAGTCTTACTTTGATCTTATTCTTTCCTAGCTTCCTACTCCCTAGGGAACGGGAATACTCATCTTGTGCCTCTGTACCTTGAGCATGTGTAATTTAGTTTTGCTTTTACAGAGATTCACAGCTAAGAGTTTGCTTTGATTCTCAGAGAACACCTTGGCTCAGAATTTTGAAGGCTGGTGCAACCAATGAGACTTTGGAAAAAAGATGGTTGCCATTTTGGCTATACCTGGGATAATCATGGCATGTCAGCAGAACTGTGACCTTGTGCTTATTTTGGAGGTTAAGTATGATTTAAGAAGATGTATTTGCATGTACAGTGGACAATGGATGGAATGTTACCATTGAGCTGGATTGTCAACGTGCTTTACTTAAGAGCTCCCAAGGGGATTAGTGGAACACACTTCTGGATACATCTGTGTTAATAATGGAACCACACCCTTGAGCACAGTGTCTGATCCTTGGCCCTTTTTTCTCTGGGGCTGTTTTCCTGCCTTACTTCCTGGATGTCATGAGCTAAGTAGCTTTGCCCCACCATGCCCTTCTGCCAATATGATTCTGTCTTCTAGCTCCAGGAAAACTCTTTAGAACTGTGAGTCAAATAAGTTTTCACTTCTTCAGGTTGTGGTGCATGTCAGGGAATTTGTTACAGTGACAGAAAAGCTAATTTACACCCCCACTATGCATGTAGGCATTAATAATCTTGCCCATCACTGGATAAATAAACAAGATACATAAACATATAATTATCCATAATCGTAAAGCAGCTTCTGTGTCGAATAGAGGCACTTTTAAATCTCTTAATTCAAATTAATTGAAGTTCTCACTGATATATTGATAGCTTAGTTTATTATTATTATTATCATTTTTGGTGGTAGCAGGGATTGAACTCAGGCACTTGCGCTTGCCAGGAAAGCACTCATTCTATTGAGCTATCTTCCCAACCCCCAGTCAGCATAGTTTTTATTATTGTGTGTAGTCGAAGGAATTAAATTTTGATAAAATTATATAACTTGAAATTTAATTTAAATGTCTATCTGACTTTGGCCATGTTGTTTATTCTATGTTTCAGCTTTTTTTCATTTGAATGCATTAATAGACTGCCATCACACAGATTTAAAAGCATTAATGAGTTAATATCTGAAGATCTTAGAAACAAAATTGAACTCTACTCAAATATCTCAGTAAGATTCAGAAAAAAAATTGAAAAAGAAACACTGTCTAACATTTAATTTAATATGTCAATATTATGCATCAAAATTTTATATTTCTGAGACTGGTTCACTGAAAGTTCTAGAAGCAGTAATGTAGCATGAGCCCAGCATATGCAGGTCTTGATATGTAGGTGGATTATCACTCTCAGGTGACAAGAATACAAAGGGAAGCATGGACTTCTTGTATGCTCAGGTTCCAGTGGGATGTGCCAAAAGAACACAAAAGATGTATTGTCCCAACCTAGGACATTTGGAGTATAAAAAGGAGTCAGGACTATAAAAGATTTTATAATATTAAAATAATGAAAATTCATGGATCCATAGTGACATTAAAATAAGAGAGAAAACATTCATTTGTTAGCACTAGGCAAAGCTATTATCTAATTTCTAGCTCCAGATTTTTGTACTTAAATGACAAAAACTTAAAGATTAAAGCGATCTTTTGAAAAGTAGTTTATCTGCAGCTAAAGTCTGCCTCCAGCTGATGAGAAGAAAGTTTCCTTTATGCAGAGTATTTCTAGAAGAAACACAGCAGGGGAAGGTGGGCACTATCACTTCGCGTTCCCATGGGCATACTTAGCCGAGGTAAGGGTCATCAGTGGACACTAAAAGCGTTAGGTGAAAGGTTGCAAAATAAGAATGCATTTTCTTGATGTCACAGTGTCACACTGGGAAGGAAACAAATAACTAACTGTTCATATGCTTATTGGCTACATTTTCATCAATTCAACAGTTTTCATTTTCAATAGTTTACTGTTTTAGTAATAACAGCATCCAGGCTCAACTCTGAGCTTTGGGCACTTAAAACTCCATGATGTTACTTTTATCTCTCTCAGTTTGACTAGATTGGGAGAAGTCCGGAAGATTGGGAAGGCACACTTTGGGTGAGTCCCTGAGGGCATTTTTAGGTAACCGGCCTGAGAGTCAGTAAACTGAAGGTGGACAACCTTTCCGTAGTGTAGGCTGCACCATCCAATGTTGTGTAGGCCTACATGGAATTAAAAAAAAAAAAAAAGAAGAAGGGAAGAAAATGTTGCTTAACACACTAAGATTATCTATTCAGGAAATACAGGTCACCTCTCCAGTCTATTGTTTTCTTTTGGAAGCATCCTTACGATTTTTTTTTTTTAAATTACACAACGTAGGCCACTTCGCACAGAGGCGCGTGACCAGGTGCAGCGTTGGGAGCATACAGCTCCATGTGGTGTGGACAAGCTGACTGTTGGAGCAAAAGGCAGAGGAGTGGGGTACATGGACCGAGTGTGTCAGGCTTACCAGAGAAACAGATTTAAGGCAGTGTCTCAGTTACTCTTCTCTTACTGCTGGAACAAATACCCAACACTCAATATTAGGGAAGGAAAGCTTTATTTAGCTCACAGCTCCTGGAGGTTTCAGTTCATACTTAGCTGGCTCCAAGGCAGAGCTGCTCAAGGCAGAGAACAAGGTGGTGGCAAAGAAAAAGAAAGAGCATAGGGAGGGCCCAGGCAGTGACCTAGCCTTTCAATCTTCCTTGCATTGTAATGCAAATTACCTACCCCAGGGCAGGTGCAGCATCCACACTCACAATAATCAATCATAAACTCCAGAAGCCACCCTAGGACTGCAGGAGGCTTTGGGAGGATGCCTGTACACAAACTATAACAGGCAAGATGCATAAATATATAACAATTTACAGGATCAGCTTGTATAGATTCAGATGTGGAAGAGTACACAAGATCAGTCTGCGTGCTGGGGAGCAGAAGCACCCAGCTGAAGGCCTGCAGCCCATTGCAGTGTCCCAGGTGAGTGCATATCAGGAGGCTGAAGAGTCTGCAGTGGAGTCTGTGCTAGAGGTTGGGAGACAACATCCAAGGGCACGTGGGAGACTGGAGCTCCTCCAAAGAAGAAGTGAGGCTTCCTTCTCTGTTTCTTCAGACCATTCAGTGGCAGGTTGCCCTGGGCTGAGCCTTCTGTCTTCAGTAAACACCCTCAGCCACACAGAACTATGCTGATCCTGCTTAGTGGGCATTTCTTACTTAAGCCAACACAATCGATTAGCTCATTGACAGCCATCCTTTCTATACTGCTGCTTCACTGAAAAACTTCAGTGGTGCATGCTTTTCTTTCTTTGAGCTAAAGTGGGACTCAATCATTCCTTTTGCCTAGTTGCAGCACATTTTCTCTTACTTGCTCTCCGCTGACAGTTGGAGGTGAAGAAGGCGAACCATCTGATGCCCCATTCGTCCACACTACTGATCAAGGCGTACACTATTTGAGGATCTTGCTGCTTGGCACTTTTACCCTGCACCCTTCCTTGTTAAGAGTCATCATTCAGCTCTTGGGGTCACTTGTTTGAAACCTGCTCAGTCCTTTCCCTGACTCAACACCCGCTGTTCTAGTTCTTCTCTGATAACTTTAATATCGCCAAGCACTGCGTGATATGGCTGAGGCCATCCATTCTTCAGTAACTCACAGCTTCACCTAGGACTATATCTTTGGTAGAAACACTTGCCCTCATGAACATATATACATTGCAGTTTTACACTCTCACCACTAACCCTTCCTTTTCTAGGTATACCTTTTACAGATTTCTATTATGCTTTTTCTTGAACCTCTATAGCAGGGATGGTGAGCTTCTTAGAACTTTCAATGATACAAACAGCCTGCTGTGGCACACATGCCATGGGTTCACCACTGCTGCTGCATGGGGTCACTTATCCCTTCAATTGCCCCTCATTACCTTTTCAGACATCATTGCTTTTGTGACTATTCTAGATTACTGTTTTCACTTTAAACACAACATGTCCCTTTCTTTTCTTCTATTTCTCTATTAGGAAAATCACAATTCAGGTTATATCAAACAATCTCCTCCTCTAGTGTGTGTTCCTGGAGAAAATCAAATGACTATGCATAATAGGGCTAATTCAGACTCATCAGCTCAGCCTTAGGTGGTGTCTGGGTTGTACGAAGAGGGCCCCACGTACAGACTCTCCTCTGTTACTAGGAAGTACCATGCTACTTTAGCTCCACCTATGATTGCTAATATAAGGACTCATGAAAACAGCTGACTTGATGATCATCATCATAAACAAAACATTATTGACACAGAAGCTGCCACTGCAAAAAGAGTAGCATGACTAATAATCATTCATGCAACTCAATTGGGGACAATTTGTTAACCACTGTTAGATGCTTTAGCTTGAATGTGTTTTGAATGTAGCTCAGATTAACGGGCTGAAAGAAGATCCCAAAGTAATTGCACTGAGAAGCAGTGGGTGTTGAGGAGGCCAGGCCTCCTGGAACATGGCTAGGTCTTAGGGCACCTTTGTAAAGGATTAATGAGACACTTGCAAAACCAGTTTTCTTCTTGCAATAGAGAGTTGTCATATCTAAGGCATTTGATATTCAGACAGATAGTGATGGTAAGCTCAGCAGCCTGAGTTTTAGGGTAATATCATTAAACATTTTTTCTGGAAGGTTTACAACTTAAGTTTGCAGATCAAAAAATTAGAGAAAAAAAGGGCTACAAGGATAGCTAACGTTTTGGACCTAGCCTTTCAAGGTCAGTGAGGACTCAGGATGTATGAGAACCTGTACTGTAACATCCTGTAACTCAGTTGTGTCCCAAATTTACTGATCATGGAGATTATGGGGCCACAGAGGAAAATGATTGATGATGTAGAATGTGTCTAAGGAGAGTCACATGGAGAGAAAACATTCTCTCAGGCTTTCACAGAGAGAAAATTGGCCAAGAAATGGCTGTGATTCATCTACATGGCTGACAGTGACAAAAGATCCATAAACTCTTTACAGGGTTTCAGGGTAAATCCTGAGGGGATGTGACCTTGTCAGATACAAAAGTTACATTTTTTGTTATATAGGTCTTGCCTTATTTTGGTCTTAACCATCCAGTAGAAAAGTATAAAATCAAGGTATAAAGAATAAAGGCACATTAATATGCTGAGCTGCAAAAGACTCAGGTCAACAACTTCTGACATTTCCAGTTATACCAATAAC